>WURV02191864.1:0-12330 GCA_011762755.2 Epimenia babai | reverse complement strand
CGAAACCGTGATGGGAATGTGCCGGGCTGCCGATGAAAGCGATGAAGGACACTCGCCCTGTGCCGACGCCGTTGTCGAGGTGGCGGTACTCGACGTCGACGCCAAGGAAAAAGAACTCGATCCGCCCGGTGAACCCGGTAAACGGATCGGGCCCGAATCCGCGCCTGGCGCTCCCCATTCCACGGATCAGGAAGTTCCCCCACGTGTACACATACGAGTACCGCAGATCGAGGATCGCGGAAACGTTGTTCAGTGGCAGGGTTTGGTCATGGCGGAACCGAAAGGTCCCTGTGAGTTGCAACCCATCGCGCGCGACCCCGGCCTGTCGTACCAACCATGTCAACCCGGTCCGAACCTCATTGAGTTGGCCGATCTCAGTCGTTGCGAGGTGTAACAGGGGCGCACTGATCAATGCGAACGCAGCCAGTCGGCCGGCTGGCTGCTGATCGCCGAACACTGGCCCACCAGTTGGCCGTTCTGGTTGCTCGACCTGTTCATCCGAAAACAACTTGAGCGATAGCGCGACCTGGAAATGCAGGTTGGCAACGAATGGGCGCCAGTCAAAAGACGAGAGCTGGATTCGAACCGACGCGCATGACGATGTGAACACGCCCTGCATGTCGTGGTCGGCTGGATGCCAATGAGCCGATTCGTTCGCCAACGAATCCTCCCGATCGGAAAGTTCAGGGTCGGCATGACCCCGTTCCTCGTTGGGCCCGTCGGGGTTCTCGCTAGCACCGTCTGGACGGTCTGTGTCGTCCGATTCAGCGCGCGATTCGTCTCCATCCTCCCGTGGATTGTCCCCAGCCAGACAGACGGAACACGTCGACAGGAGCACCAACATGAACGCGATCACAAGTGGCATAGAATCGCCAGGCTTTCTCGTACACGCCACGGTCTCCTGAGCCCACAACGCTGAGGGCAACATCAGGTTGTCGCGAGCGGCGCGGTCCGGTCACTCCCCGGACGATTCGCCCTCCGAAGCGGGAGCGTCGTCCTTCGGGCGGGTGAGACGGAGTACCGTCAGCAGTACGACTGCGAAGCCCAGCGCACCCCCTGCGACGAGCCAACTGATGTGGTGGACGGAACTTGCCTGTAGTGGCGCGGTGCCGTCGGTCGCCAGCAACATCGCCAGTTCCGGATCCCGTGCCGAAGTAAACACATCGCCGGTACCGCTGAAGAAGATCGTGCGGGTGAACTCCGGGTCTCGCCGCGCGTCGTCTTTCCATTCGGAGGGCTCCCCGTAGATCAGAATCACGGGGTCCCGCTCATCGTGGTTCTTCTCGAGGTACTCCCGCTCGGCCTGCGAATTGACACGTGCCATCCAGACGACGTTCTTGCCGAACATCGCATCAATGGCGTATGCCGCCGGGATCGCGAGCAAACCGACCACCAGAGCGGCCCACCCGATGAATGAGAGCAGTTTGCGCATGATCACTCGACCTTCATCGCGAACAGCGCAATGTTGACCGTCCAGACCTGTTCCACCGCCAGGGTGCCGATCTGTTGGGCGGTCAGCCCGTGCGCCTTCAGGTCCACTTTGAACGACGTGCTGATTTTGATCAGGTCACGCGAGTTGCTGCCGATCGGGAAGTCCTTGTAGAAGCGGACGTTCACGAAGGCTTCCAACGGCAGCGCCTTGCCACGCACCACCAGCTCGCCGACGGCCTTCCAGACGGTGGGCTCCACGCGCGTGCAGACGAGGTTGCGCAGCTCGATGTTCGGGTGGTTCTTCTCGTCAAGCCACTCCGGCTTGAGCAGGTGAGAATCGCGAAGTGTGATGCCGGTTCGCATCTTGTCGACCGGCACGCTCAGGGTGCCCGTCGTCGTACCGGCTTCGGTGTCGACTTCCAGCTTGCCGAATGACCCGTTGCCATCCATCAGGACGTGGCCGTTGATCTCCTCGCCAGCCTTGGAGACGAACGTGATGGTCGACTTGCCGAACCACGGGACGTCGAGCGTGTACTTGCCGTCCGGAATCGGCGTGCCACCCGCCCATGGCGAGGTCTCGGACTCGCCGCCGGCCGTGTTGCCGGAGGTACCGCTCGACCCGTTGCCGGTAGACGTCCCCCCGCTGCCGCTACCGTTGGCATCGACAGTATTCGAGCCGCCACCGCCACTCGACGAGTTGGTGCCGGTTCCCTGGCCGCAGCCTGTGAGCAAGCTGACCACCAGGATCAGAGGGAGAACAAACGAACGGTGATTCAGGATCATGGGGCACTTCCGGCAAAGACAATGGCGGATCAGACCGCCTACATCGAATTTTCGAATGCTGATTCTGCGTTCAGCGAACGCGCGGGGCCAGTGCGGAGTACGAGCGATGGCCCTCACGGCCCTGCAAACCGGTACAGAGGCCCGAAACCACTTGCCGGTGCGGGTTGGTGCGGATACCTTTCCACTTCTGTACCGCTCGCATGTACCATCTGGTACCCCTGCGACTGCTCCCTGCCGCCCTGGAAGTTCCCCGAGACGCTCATGGCTGCGTTTCTCGTTCCCGGCTACTCCGGGCTCAAGAGCTACAAGGAAGGTGGCGGATCCTACGTCCTGAAGGGCCAGCGCAAGGCGGATGGCGAGCTGGTTGCGGTCAAGGTCTTGAAGCCTGACGCTGCAAAGGACAAGGAACAGGTCACGGCGTTCCTGCAAGAGGCCGAGATACTCACCGGCCTCCGCTGCCGGAGTATCATCCGCGTGCTGGAGTACGTGAAGGCGGCCAAGCCGCAGCCGGCGATCGTGATGGAGTTCTTCAAGTCAGAAAACCTGAAGATCCTGCTGTATGAGCACACCGGATTCGTCCGCAAGCGCTGGCACAAGATCCTCTACGAACTGACCGGCGCCCTGATGTACATCCACAAGCGGGGCATCGTGCACCGCGACATGAAGCCGGAAAACGTGCTCGTGTCGCCGGATGGGCAGGCCAAACTGATCGACTTCTCGCTGGCCCTGACCAAGGCCCGCAAGCCGCGCAAGATCCAGGGTACGCCGAGCTACATCGCGCCCGAGCAGATCAACCGCGGCAAGATCACGCCAGCGACGGACATCTATTCGTTCGGCGTCATGATCTACGAGTTGCTGGCCGGCGGTGCCCCGTTCGTCGGCAAGACAACCAACGAGGTGCTGGACAAGCACCTCAAGGAGACGCCGTCGCACATCGCCAAGAAGTGCAAGGGTCTGGATCCCGCAATCGCGTCGTTTGTCATGCGGATGCTGGCGAAGGAACCCAAGAACCGGCCGACCGAAATCCGTGAACTGCTGGTATTGTTGAAGGCTACTGACCCGAGCCCGTTGTCTTCACCGGGTTGATCGCAAGAATCTGGCACGTCCGTCGAACGCCTCCCCGGCAGTCCCGACCGGTACCCGAGTCCGCCCATGAACCAGGCCGCACTGACTGACATCCAGTGTTCGCTCTGTGCCTCGCGTATTCCGCCGGTGCCGAACTGGGAAGAGACCGCTTACCGTGCCATGTCGGTGCGCTACAACGGTCTCTGGTCCCACACCGGGCAGATCGCGATCTGCCTCAGCTGCGACCGCGGCAACCGCACCTGCCCCAAGACCGGCGACGAACTCGTGATGCTCCGTGAGGAGTACGCCCCGTTCGTCCAGCCGCCGGAACTCGCCGAGACGGAAATGCCGGCGATGACCCCGCCGGTGCAGGATCTGCTGGATCGCCTGTGGGTCTCGACCGCCGCGGACGTACCAGGCGTGATCGACTCGGCCGAGCCGGATGTGATCCTCCAGACCGCGGCCGAATTCGATGCCTGGCGCCTGCCGACAAACCCCGAAGTGGTGCGCGGCTTCGAACACAACGGCAAGGACGAACGGTTCGTCCGGATGCTGGACGCGGGCATTCACCTGCTGAAAACGCGTCCCGACGAAGACGTAACCACCGCCTGGTGGAACTGCCTGCTCGACGCCTGCCGCGCCCGGCTGGACCGCGCCCGCAACAGTCGCGCTCCGCTGGATGACACGCGAGACCCGCAATACCTGGTTGGCGCGGTTCGGCAGTTGCTCGTCCAGGCCGGGAACCTGCTGTTGCGCACCCGCCGTGCGCGCGAATCGGAACTGTGTTTCAGGACCGTGATCGCGGCCAACCCGGAACTGTCGGAAGTGCAGTACGCGCACGCCGTCTCCGCCAACAACGTGGTGGCCACTCCGGGCTCGACGCGGCTGGACCGCTTCGAGGCGTTGCGCGCGTTCAACGGCTTCCTGCGCTCGGCCGCCGCACGCGAAGATGAGCGTCGGTTCTCTACCGTCAACTTCCTGCGCCGCCAGATCATGGGCATGAAGGACCACCCCCGACCGAAATAGGTCGGGGTTTGGCCGTGCGTTGCAATCCGCACGGTCACTGCCGTAAAATCAGCCCGGCAGGCCGGTGCCAACCGGTACGCCACTCCCCGCGGGATCTGCACCTGATCAGTTGATCGATGAGCACGCTCACTTGCCCGCATTGTCACAACGTCGTCTTCGAAGACGAAACCGTCTGCCCGCATTGCGGCGCCTGGCTGGAGGGCCCGGGGTCCGCCAGTCGTGCCGGGGGCGGGTACGCACCGTCAGCGGACGACCCGGACGCGACGATGGTGGACCAGGGTGCCGCCGTCGATATCGGCCGCAGCCAGGGTCGGGCTCGTTCGTCGCGCGGAGGGGGTGGCTCGGGTCGGGCTCGCGGGGTTGACCTCAGCCGCGCACCACAGCGCCCGCGCAGCGCCGTTCGCCGATCCAGTGACAGCACCGCGCAGACGGTCGCCTTCGTGGTCGCCGGCATGCTCGCCGCGATGCTTCTCCTGTTCTACGGCATCAACCGTTTCTCCGGCGCCAAAGACCTCGCGGGTGGCAGTGGCGGAGCCGGTGTAGACCCGATGGACGACTATTCGGACACGACGGACGCGGTCTCGCTGAAGTACGTCGTGGTCTCTGGCCGGCTGCAACCCAACGGCGAACTGTCGCTGCTGGTGCAGACCGAAGGCAAACTCGGCGACGGCGAATGCGGCGAGATCCGCAAGACACTCGCGCTGGCGTTGATCAAGTTCGAGACCGCCCGCACCGTCAGCGGCGATTTCCGCTCGCTGGAGGCCTACAAGGGTTGGCGCAGCGGTGGCCTTGTGCAGTTGAAGATCCGCAACGGACCGTACGATCAGAGCGGCTACTTCCAGCAGGACTTCTCCGTTTCCCAGTAGGCCGCAGGTATGGCCGGTACCAGCCCACTCGCCATCGGGCTCGACGTGGACGGAACGCTCGTTGACCGCGGCGTGCAACTGACCAGTGCGGTTCGCGGCCGGCGCGTCGCCGACATTCTCGCTGACATTCTCGCGGCCGGGATCTCGATTGCCATCATCACCGGCAACGACTTCGACCGGCAGCGACGTCGCCTGGCGCCATTGTTCGACCGCACCGCCTACACCCCGACTGACGCCGACGGTGGCCAGCTGTGGATCTATGCCGATGGCGGAACCCGCCTGATCCAGCCGGTTGCCGGCACCGCCGGCGCGATCTCGTTCAAGGAAGTCACGGCATACCGGGAAGGGCGCTGGCCAGACGGTGCCACCGATGCCCTGCTACCGCGGCCCCGGCACGACTTGACGGACGACGAGCTCGAATCCCTTCGCGAGGTCTGGGGCGAGACGCAAGAAGCGCTGGCACACGAGCTGGAATCCGAGATCGAACCGGTGGTTGATGTCCGCGAACGGCGCATCGAGATCGGGCCACTGGTGGACGATACCGCCGAGGGGACGTTTCCGCTGGAGTCGCAGTTGCAGGTGCTTCGCGGACGATTCGACGCGGCGCACATTCCGGTCGAGATCGGGTTTGATGGGCGCCGCGTACACATTGAATGGGTCGCGCGTGATCGCGAGGACGTCATGCGGGCCCTGCTGGGCCTGCGGGAGAACGATCCACTTCCGCGACGGGTGCAACTGGCCAGCGACTGGTGGAGTCGGCTGACCACGCCACGCCTCGAGGTACGCGGCTCACCCGGCTTCGTGTCGCAGGTGGCGATCCGCCCGTTCAAGCATCATCGGCTGGTGTTCCTTACGGAACTGCGACGTCGATTGCGCGCGGCGGGGCTCACCGAAATGAGCGCGTCGCCGGGTGGCGAAACCACCATCGATGTCCAGCGCGCCGGCATCACCAAGGCCGGTGCCGTCCGTGATTTCTCGATTCGCACTGGCACAGCCGAGTCATCCATCGCGTACATCGCCAACGAGTTTCACGACACGGGCAATGACCGGGCGGTCGCCCTGGAGACTGACGCTCGCTGTCTGAATGTCGGACCGCCGCAACCAGACCTGCTGGGCGTTACGACTATCGGCGACGGCTGGCGCGCCACCTGGGAGCACCTCATCACGCTCGCCGACGGCTTGCGGACCATTCGCGACCGCTGACGACGCCGGACGTGGATGAACGGAGGGGTCCGCAATGATGACGCCACGTGTGCAACGGTGGTACCGGCTGCTCTGGTGGCTCGGCCTGATCGCTTGCGCGTCGTGGCTGCTACGCGACGCGGTCCAGTGGGTGGTGGCCCCGAGACGGATGGAGTACACGGCGTGGATCGCCGTGTTTCTGGCGTTTCCGCTGGTGGCCTACCGCGATCCGAAACGCATTCGACCCGCCGACCTGGTGCCGGTGGTGTTGGTGCTGGTCAACGTGATCCTCGCACGCTTGTTCGTCGGTACTGGCATCGGCGCCTCGTTCCACTGGCCCGGCGGAGATGTGATCCACCTGCCGATGTTCGTGACCCCACTGGCGGGGAACGCCATGTTGGTGGTGATTGCTGTCAACGCCCTGTTCGGCTTCAACGTCGGCTGGTTCCTTCGCACGGATCCGGTTGCCAGACCGGATCAAGCCCTCGCTGCTGCGCGACCCGCCGTGGATGAGCCATTTCCCTCGTCAGGGATCCGCCCGACCGTCGAGCGCCAGGAAGACTGGCGCGCGCTCTCGTTGTGGGTTTGCACCGCCGTGCTGATGTTCGTCGTCGGGACCGTCGCCCTCAGTGCGATCGGCTGATCCGGACTCCGGCGGTTCAACCGAGAGTCGCCTTCCACCACCAGGCAAGGCGTGTCAGCTGCCGTCGTGCCGCCGCAGCGAACGCGCGTCGCGCGGGTTTCGGCTTCTCACAGCGCCGGAGCGACTTTCCGAGTTCGTAGAACATGCGCGCCTCGCCCGCCGGCCCCGCGAACAGCTTGCGCAGTTCAATCAGATCCGCCACCTGCTCGTCCGCGCGAATCAGCGACGACAGTGTATCGAGCAGGCGCTCGCCCCGGCGTCCCGTCAGGCTGCGCCCCGTCAGCGGGAACACGCCATTCAGCCAGAGAATCGTGTTCCAGTCGCGGCGGTGCTGGATCATCGAGCGCGACCCTTTTCGCTCCAGCGCATGGCGTACGCGATATTCAACGGTGACGGCATCAATTCCCCGGAAACCGACCGACTGCGCAATGCGCAGAACGAAGTCCCAGTCTTCGGACGTCACCAGCGGTTCACGGTGTCCGCCAATCGAATCGATCAGGGTCTTGTGATGCACGATCGGCGCTCGATTCACGATCGGCATCCGCTCCCGGAACTCCGACGGATCAATCGTGCTGCCGTAGCGCACGCGCTCGCGGCCGCGTCGGTAGCCACCTTCTGCATGCGCGTCCGCGTGAAAGTCTACCTGTCGCGTCCGGCTGAATGTGGCCGGTACCCCGGGGTTGGCTGCATGAAACTCGACGTGCCGTTGCAGGTGGTCAGGGTAGTAGACGTCGTCATCGTCCAGGTACGCGACCAGCGGCGCGCGAGCGACGTGAACGCCTACATTGAGGGCACTCGCAGCGTCGCCGTGTGCCGCGTACACGTAGCGGATTCGATGGTCTCGCTGGCGGAGTTCATCGACCGTCGGTTCCAGTTCGCGGTTGCCGCCATCGTTGACGATCACGAGTTCGAAGTCTGTGAACGTCTGCGCCAGCACACTCTCCACACTTTCGCGAATCAGCGCCGCCCGGTTGTAGGTTGGCATCACCACCGAAACGGCGGGAGCGTCCGGTCCATCCCCGCGGATCTCCCCGACCCGGGTGGCTGGGTCCGGGGGCGCTACTGCGCACTGCGCCGCAATCGTCACGTAGTGCTTGCTCAGTGTGGCAATGGCTGCCAACGGGGTGGCGCCGGCAATCAACCGATCCAGCCGCGCTACTGCTTCATCCGGCTGCCCGCACATCCATTCGCAAAGCGCGAGATCGTGCGCGGCCAATGGCGATGCGTCTGCAAGCGGTTGCAGAACGTTTGCCGCGCCCGCGAAGTCGCGGGAGTCGATCTGTTGCAGCGCTTTCCGGTGGGCGTCAGGAAGCATCGTCGCCACCTCCGCGTGCCGCGTCGAGCATTGCCCGATTGTGAGCTTCGTCGCGCGATTCCATCACGGCATCGAAATGAGCGGCGCTGCGGTACTTGCCGAACAACACCCGTCGCAGGGTTTGCAGCGTGATTCTGTTGCAAGCCCGATGAGGGCGGATGATTGCAGCACCAAGAATGCGGGCTGCCCGACGAACGCGAGACTGACCGAAATCGGTCGCAATGCCTTCCACACGACGACGCCACGGGCTTTGCCCGAGTTGACGGGTCTGTTGCCGGGCCTTGCGCAGGCAGAACGAGCGCCAGCGCGCGAACTCTGGGTCGGCGGCCAGTTTGCGAAGCGCGCGCGGGTTCTCGCGGAAGAAGGCATGACTCTCGGCCACGGTTTTCGACGCGCTATGCAGGCGGAAGCGCGCCAGAATCCGGTTGGACTCATGCACGCGCGGAGACCGCTGCAGGTAGCGGATGTAGAGCTCCCGGTCGAAGATGTAGTGGAACGAAGTGTCCAGCCCGCCGCATTTGCGAATGGCATCGCAACAGAGCCACATGGATGGCTGGTGATAGCGAACATCGCGCAGCGTGATCAGCGCATCCACGGTGAGGTTTCGCGGGACCACCACGCTCGTCTCGTCAACGTCCGCCAGGAACTCTTCCGTGCGCCCGGCCACCATCTGCGGGCGAGACGGAGCATCCCCGTCTCGATCGGCTCCGGCCAGGAACGCCTGCGCAACGTGGGCCAGCGTTCCCGGCGTGAACAGGTCATCGGAGTTGATCCAGTTGAACCAGCGACCGGTCGCGCGTCGGAAGCCTTTGGCAATCGCGTCGGTCTGGCCGCAATCCGGCTCCGACACCCACCACGACAGCCACTGCTCGTACCTGCGAATCACGTCTACCGACCCGTCCGTGCTACCACCATCGACAATCATGAACTCGATGTCCGGGTAGCCCTGTAGCAGCACCGACCGGATCGTCTCCTCGATGTAGGCGGCCTGGTTGAACGAGGGCGTGATGATCGTGAACCGCGGCCATCGCGTGCCGTCTGGCATCGTGGCGGATACCCGATCTGGCGATGCCTCCGTCCACGGCCACCCCGTCCGCCCCGGCGGAGGATCCGGCAGTTGCTCGATGCGTGGACACTCCATGCTCACTCGCGGGTTGGTCGTCGCAGATGGCGGGCAATCTCGCGGCGCGGGTGCGCGATGCACTTGATACCATCGGCCGATCGAGCCATCTGCCGGAATCGTTGGTGATCAGCGTTGGTCGCTCTGATCGTCCGCGGGATGAATGCCGATGACGAAGCCGCGCCTGGCCATGATCGGCCATTCGTTCCACCAGAAAACGCAGTCGCACGCCTTTCTGTGCGAGATCCTGGAGCGGGATTTTGACGTAGAGGTGTTCTACGACGATCACTGGCAGGGCGGCCGCAAGGTGGATCTGGCCGGCATCGCGGGGGACTTCGAGTACTTCCTGTTTCATCAGACGATGTACAGCCGGCGGGACATGAAGCCGCTGCGTGGAAAAAACGTGACGTGCACGCCGATGTACGACGCGGTGTGGGATGTGAGTGACCGGTTCTGGCGCCGGATCAGCGGGTGCAAGGTGTTCTGCTTTGCGAAGGCGATTCATGAGCGTGTATCCGCACTTGGCCTGGAGACCCGGTACCTGCAGTACCTGCCACCGCCGCAGGCCGCGGAGATCAACGACGATCACGAACGACCCGCGGTCTATTTCTGGCAGCGCGTAAATGACCTCACGTGGCGGCACGTGCGCCAGTTGCTTCGCCCGGACTCGGTCGCGAAGGTGGTGATCAACACCACGGTAGACCCCGGCCACACATTCGTTCAGCCGGATGACGATGACGTCCGCGACTACCGGATCGAGTTCGTCTCGTGGTTCGAGAAGAAGGACGACTACCTCGCCATGCTTCGCGAGACCGACCTGATGATCGCGCCGCGGCTCCGCGAGGGGATCGGGTTCTCGTTCCTCGATGCGATGGCGCGGGGCAAGGTGATCGCAGCGCCCGATCACCCGACGGCGAACGAGTACCTCACCAGCGAGACCGGCTACCTGTTTGATGTCGATCACATTGCCCCGCTGGACCTGACAACGCTTGCGGACAAGGCACGCCTGATGCACGAGCGGTATGTTGCCGCACATCAACGTTGGACGGAGAGAGAGCACGAGTTCAACGACTTCATCCGACTTCGGCCACGGCCACTCCGACGGGCGATGATTGTCGGGGCGCGGAAGTGGCGGAAACGTCTGCTCGGCCGGTAGTGCGCAAGCGCCAACTGACAAGTGCTGCTACTCCGACGTCGGCTCGAACGGCAGATCGCCGGGCAACACGGCAAGAAACTCTGACTGGCTGGTTTCCATGGCGCGAGCCCGTTCCTGACGCGCCGCGCGTGACCGCTTGCGGTATCGCAGGCGCAGGAACGCCAGGCGAAGCCGACCGATCAGCGACGTCGCGCTTCCCGACCGGAATCGACCGTGGTGATACCGGTACAGCACGCCTCCAACCCGGGCGACAAACCGGTCGCCCGCCGACGTCATCTTGAGCACCTCGTCGCATTCGCGCAGCAAGGCCCAGGCCATGATCGACGGAACGGTTCGCATGATCGACCCCCAGCGTCGTTGCAGGCGCTGACTGTTGATGTCGTTGTAGTCGAAGCGGCCCTCGCTCATGCTCTCCAGGTGATAGAGCGTGCTGGCCGGGCAGTAGACCACCGAACGCCCGCGGCGGCGGGCTTGCAGGCACAACTCGATGTCTTCGCAGCCGTTGCGGTACCCGGTATCGAAACCGCCGACCTCGTCGAAGAACTCTCGCTGGACCAGGATGCAGGCCCCGGTGACGCAGTCAAGATCGCGTTCGACGCCTGCCAATGGCCAGTCTGCGGGGAGGTTGTACCAGAGGTGGAACGGCTCTCGTCCGTCGCGGATTGCAACGCCAGCGTGCTGGAGGCGCTCGGTCGGGAACAGCAGACGAGAACCGACAATCGCCACTTCGGGTCGTTGCCGGGCGCAGTCGAGCAGCGGCTGCAACCAGCCATCGAGGGGGATGGTGTAGTTGTTGAGAAAGACCAGCACGCGTGCGTCGGGTGCCGCCGCGGCGCCAAGGTTGCAGGCTCCCGAGAATCCCGTGTTCTCTTCGTTGCGGGCGTAGGTCACCCACGGACGTTGCGACACAACCGCCGCGGTATCGTCAGATGAGCAGTCGTCCGCGACAACAACGGTAACTGCCGACGTATCGATCGTTCGCTCCAGCGCATCCAGACACTGCGCCGTGAGGTCCGACCGGTTGAAGACCGGGATGACGATCGCACAATCCATATCCACTGCCGATCTTCGGAAACAGCCGCTGGCCACGACGGCGTCGTCAGGAACGTGCAGCGTGGCGGTACAGGTCGGCCGGGGCCGTCAGTCTTCGTCGGGGAGGTCCATCGGATCATCGAGATCGTGATCGTCGTCGATGACCATCTCGCCGGCGTTGGCAATGATGGAGTCGCGTTCGATGCGCTGCGTTTCGCGCTCGGTTGGTTCGGAGTCGTCAACGTCGAGCGGCACACAGCGGACGACCACCGCGAACGCTTGCTCACGGTCGCCCGTCGGCGTCCGCTCCTCGCTGTCAAACCATTCGAGGCCAGCGGTGGCTTCTTCGTTACCCGGATCGAGTTCCAGCGCCACCTCGAACCAGTGAGCGGATTCGTACGGGCGATGCTGCTGGCGCAGAACCTGTGCGAGACGCACCGCGACGGGCGCCACCATTTCCAGTTGGAGGCTGCGGCGGTAGCACTGACGGGCACGAACAAGGTTGCCCTTCAGTTCCAGCGCGAGGCCGAGTGCCCACCATAAGGCGGACTCGCCGCGGTAGATGGAACGCGCGCGAATGTAGGTGGCGATTGCGTCGTTGGTCTCGTCCAACGCCAGCAGGGCATCCGCGAGGTACTTGCAGGCCCAGAACGCATCCGGCGCGAACTCCAGCATCTTCTCGCAGCGGGCTCTCGCTTCTTCCGAACGGCC
>WURV02191853.1:0-12331 GCA_011762755.2 Epimenia babai | reverse complement strand
GTGGGTAACATGAGAGGAACATATAGAAATACAGCTGTATGTGACATGTGAGAAATAAAAAAATAAAACTGTCAACGGCATGAGAAAAACAAGAGGCCGAAGCGGCCTCAAGAAGCCCAACAGGCTAATGAAAAAAAAATACACAAGAAAAACATAAAACAAAGAGAGAAAGTGAATTATGTGAAGTAAAAGAACCACTTAGGATGCTGGAATATAAGTGGAAACTTGATAAGACTCTTACAAGATAAACAAACAACAACAAAACAACAAAATCTAAAAAAAGGAAAAAACAAGAGGCCAAATAGGCCTCAAAACACTCATTTGGATGATGCTACCCAGAAAAATCGAAGTAAGACCTGCCCAAAGATAAAATCTACTAAATCTGCTACAGAGCTCTGTGATAAGCAGTTCTTGAGAAGATTATCTGAATAAAAATACAAACATCACTAGAAGTTACTTTATGTGGGTCAGATGATGATAAGCTTATGAAATCTAAGAGGCCAACCCGAGGAGTATATCTGTTTTTTGAGAAGTAGATTTTTGAGAAAATGTTAACATCGGACTGACGAATGGACAATGGACGAAGTCCAATCAGAAAAGCTCACCGTGCATAAGGTCATGTGACCCAATAAACAGTTACAGCTGTCTGTGATGAAGGAGATAACAGATGCAGCTGTCCATGACATGAAATAAACAATAAATAAATAAAGAAGGGAAGTAGAGGGTGCGACCTTTTGTAGAGAGGCACAGCGCCAGTTTTAGGCACAAACACTATGCTGACTTCAGTGCCAGCCTGAGGGGCGATCGTCACATCCATGGGGTAGACAGAGAAGAGATCTTCGTGTTCGCCATCTGCGATCTTCAGCGACAACAGCATGTCGATGTTACCTTCGTTCTTCAGCGTCACCTTACGGTAGGTCATCGCGCCGGGGCTGGTCGACAAGGTCACCAACTGTTAATGCACATACAGGTCAAGGTCACCAACTGTTAATGCACATACAGATCAAGATCACCAACTGTTAAAGCACATACAGGTGAAGGTCACCAACTGTTAATCCACATACAGGTGAAGGTCATCAACAGTTAATGCACATACGGGTCAAGGTCACCAACAGTTAATCCACATACAGGTGAAGGTCACCAACTGTTAATGCATATACATGTCAAGGTCACCAACTGTTGATGCACATACAGATTAAGGTCATAAACAGTTAATGCACATATAGGTCAAGGTCACCGACTGTTTAAGCACATACAGGTCAAGTACATGGGCTGACCACAAGCAACGTTGCCTGAGCAAATTATAGGATCTCTGCTCTAACTAGCCCATAGATGTGGTTAACACAACAAATTGATTGGTCTCATTTATAAGGACCCGCTTGTCATGCATCCAACCATAATGGTTCGTAAAGGTGACATCTGGTGGAGGAGATTATGTTATAGTCAAAGTATTTAGTCTAGTGATATATCATGCAAAAACTGTTGTTGGGTTTGATAAATATTCTGTGCGACGATATGTTGATATAATAATAATATAACAAGTTTGACCTGATGTTGGGACGGGACCTTTAACTTGTGGGTGCCAGCCACGACAGTTAATGGCAGAGATGCGATGTGGTACACGCATGTCGGTGTGTCTAGCTCTATATGTAGGGCTGCACCCAGTTCTTCCTTATTCACCATCACGCCTAACGGGGAATCAATCAGATATAAAATGAATCAGATATAAAATGAATCAGACATAAAATGAATCAGACATAAAATGAATCAGATATAAAATGAATCAGATATAAAATGAATCAGATATAAAATGAATCAGACATAAAATGAACCAGACATAAAATGAATCAGACATAAAATGAATCGGATTTAAAATGAATCGGATATAAAATCAATCGGATATGAAATCAATCGGATATAAAATCAATCAGATATAAAATCAATCGGATACAAAATCAATCGGATATAAAATCAATCGGATATGAAATCAATCGGATATAAAATCAATCAGATATAAAATCAATCTGATATAAAATCAATCGGATATAAAATCAATCGGACATAAAATTAATCAGATGAAAAATTAATCAGATATAAAATCAATCGGATATAAAATCAATCAGATATAAAATCAATCAGATATAAAATCAATCAGAAACACAGCATAATCGGTGTACATTAATATGTCGTGCAAATCTGATAGATACTAACCAAAGGACAATATCTGCCAAAAGCAGACCTCCGCTACGAAGGGTTCTTGAGAAAAAGATTTTTCAAATAAAAAACAAACATCGACACAAGTTACCTCCCCATAATGCCATAACCCTACTACCAATTCTAGAAACAAACCCAAAAACAATATTTATCAAACAGCAGACCTCTGCAATAAGTGGTTTTAAGAAAATTTTTAATGAAAAATAGTAACATTGGCAGAAGTTACCCCCCCTTTGCTGCAATAGTGATACCATTAACAAATCTGGAAGAGCCCAACCCTAGGACAATATCTGCCAAATAGCTGACCTCTGCGATAAGCGGTTCTTAAGATTTTTTAAAATGTTAACATCGGACGGGTGGATGGACGGACGACAGACAAACGGACGATCAGAAAAGTTCACCGAGCATAAGCTCAGGTAAGCTAAAAATACAATTATGGCCTTGAAACACTTGTAAAAAACGTACACACACACATATATATATGTATGATTACAAATAGCCCATATAGATGATGCGAAGACTGACCCTGTCGTGACCTCTGCCTCTCCGGGAGCTTACAGTACACCGTGACTGTAGTGGTATCAGCGCCGGCTGGAGGCAACACGACATTGGTGACATTACGAGTGAGATGAAGAGCTGCGGGGTGCGCCGCCTGAGATATCACTGACACATCGTTGTCATTCGGGCGACCAAAACAGAAGCTCTCCCACGTACTGTTGTTCTACAGAAAAACAACACACGACACGACTTCTATCTACCTTAAATAAAGATGGCTGTAGGCATTTAGAACCAGTGGCACGAACGGATCATGGTCAACGCTATGTCACAAAATAGGAAATATTTCAGTGATAAATACAAAATATGTATGAGCTGGAAACTAAGGTGTCCTTTATCATCCATAACATAATATAATAATAATCCATTTGTTTTGGAGGCGCCCAAATAACTGGTAGGTCTCTAAGGGGCCTAAAATAATACAAGAAATTCATCTTCAACTTCCTGCAAACGATTCACTGCCTTGTCTCGCCGAAAAGTTTTCCCGACTTTTTTGAGCAAAAGGTACTCGCAATTCGTAAGGCTATAGACAAGAAACGGTGGGTATCATTGGCCAACTATCGCTAACCCACTGTTAGCATCGTTCTGTACTGCACGACACGAAGACACGTTCATTGGTGGTGGCAGATCTGGTCCAACTAATTTGATGACAACCGAATAGCTCTTTCTCGTGTCTGCCTGTCATGTTTTATCAGTCATCATAAATGCATCTCTCCGTGTCTGTTCCATCTTTCTGGAGGATTGTGGTAGTTTGACCTCTGCTGATGTTATCCACTCTCGACACTCAGGCTCTCAAGAGTAACTGGGCTGTATTCACACTGAATCGAATCACTTGAGTTTGTAGAGGGTGCTGTTTTTACTCATCCAAGTATCTTGAACTAAACTGCATTAAGCGGGACCAGTCTGTGTATGGCTTCATTTATAGAACCGAGACTACTTTGTTAAATTAGTAACTTCACTGAGCGTCTACATTGGTGGTACTCGTTTTTGTTTAATTTATCTCCCACCTCCGATACCACAGATTCACGACATCTTTCGGTCTCATCTTAAATGTAAATGGCACTATGGTGTTGAAGGGCAGACTAGCTACGATCTTATCTTCGCTATAGGTGGCCGACAGTCAATCATGAATCATCTCAAGGTTGTTAAATTGAGGTATTCCCCAAGGTTCTTTATTGGGCCCACATCTTTTAACTATCTTTCTCCCATGGGTGACCTTCATCAGCTGATGGTGTACTTTCATTGCTCTGCTAAAGACAGCCAGATGAGTGTTCCGCTTGACAACAACAATGATACCTGTAACTATGAATTAGATGTCTCTTAATCTTTTAAAATTTAATGCTGCGAAAATTGTAGTTCTTTCTCATTACTTACAAGAAAACAGAGACTCAAAACAGTGCCTGTAATGTTATTGTTTAAATATTCACACATGTAAGCACTTAACTGACCCATATCAAACAAGCAGTTATGTGTAAATGCGAGGCTGACCCAACTCTTAATACAAAACTAACATTATTTGACACAAGATAAGCTAGCTGGCTGACCTGAGATAATGTAAGCCTGAGGGGCACAGGAAATGTTTCCGTGTTTGTTAGGCTCAGATCAACAGACTTCCATCCACCCCAGCCCAATTGCCCGTAGTGTAGTCCACATGGGGGCTCAGGGGAAATCTAGAGGTCAATGTAGACATTTCAGTTATCTATGCATCTAAAGAATTCAGCCATAATAAATATTACTGAATTCGGGTTAAAACGAAAAGTAAAAGTAACAACTTATTTACTAACGATATTAGGGGTGTTTGAACTTGGTTTGAATTTTAGGTTGATGCTTGGTCGCCGAGTTATACAGTACCCACTCACCTCATCCTTCACTACCCATTCACCTAGCCTTTCAATAGCCATTCACCTAGTTGTTCAGTACACATTCACCTTGTCATTCAGTAAACATTCAGATAGTATTTTGGTATCCATTCACCTAATCTTTCAGTACCCATTCACCTAATCTTTCAGTACCCATTCACCTAATCTTTCAGTACCCTTTCACCTAATCTTTCAGTACCCTTTCACCTAATCTTTCAGTACCCTTTCACCTAATCTTTCAGTACCCATTCACCTAATCTTTCAGTACCCATTCACCTAATCTCTCAGTACCCTTTCACCTAATCTTTCAGTACCCATTAACTGCTGAATAAGTGGGAGGGAAGAAAATAAGGTTCTGTGTGATTTTAAGCGCACGCCAACCAATCAGAAAGGTACCAAGTGACCGAACTAACTCAATACGCCACGCTGATCTTGAATTACCTGAATATTTGGGTTCACTGCAGATGTCTGTAAGATGACAGGAACAGTGGGTGCACAGATCTGTGAAGCGTTGGTTATGGCGCGACACTCTACACACAGTTTCCCCGAATACGTGCCCGGGTATTTGGGAACAAACAAAACCTGCATCGAGACATAGCAAATCTCATCCCGAGGGAGAGATAACATAATGTTCCTACCATACATTTAGCGCAGCGATCGTTGTATCTACCTACTGTAAGGTAAATCATGGGCATACAAACAAATCTGGTATAAGCAGAAAGTGATGTGTGAAAATTATTACAGTACATGCCAAAAAATGAAAAAAAGTCAGTGTGAAAAGCAGCTCTGTAACATGTACCAGCATGATTGGCCTGCATGATGGACAGCATGATGGACAGCGAGACAAGATGACAACCCTTATATCTTTACTTCACTTTACCAGTGCATATGTACCTGAATTGCCATGAATCAATTATACGAATCAATACCGCTGCCGATATTTAGCTCCGTTCAGATCACCAAGAATGTTGCTATCTCTGTGGCGATGACGACATGACGATGACGCCAGATAATCGACCATAACTGATCCACTTGTTATCCTCCGATGACGAACCGGGTATGGTAGGGTAAGATAATTCACTCACACTCATAACTTGAGAATCGTTAGGGCCAACTGTTATCTTCGGTTTTGTGATGAATGGGTTTCTTTCGCGCGGGTCAAGTGGAGCGGAATTCATGATGATATCCATGGCGCTAACATGGCACTCTACCCACACAGACGTCGTGTTCTCCAGGCTAATTTGTAGTTCTGTAGACACACCCACGCAGCAGGTCCGGGGTGGGGGCTGGGAGTGCAGCTTGATAGGGCAGGGTAACACTACACTGTCTGCGTAAGGTCACGGAAGAGGTCACAGTAGAGAATACATGAGCAAAATTTATAAAATCTTTTTTAAAACCTTTTTTAATCCGCCATTTAATCACTCAATTTCAAAATTAACATTTATAAAGTAACTCAAATAAGTCAATGTTAGCACTTATTTCTATCAGAAAAAGCAAGGGGAACACCTTTTGAGACTAATCGAATTTATTCATAAACGAGCTTTTGCATATATTTTTTTTATTCAACAAGAAAAAAAATTGTATATAGGTAATATGCTTCTTGAGGTTTATGGAATGGAAATGATTCATTTCAAATTAAAAGTCTCAAAAGGTGTTGTTACCCTCGCATTTTTCTTTACAAGACTAATACAGCAACTCAAATCATGCTTATTTCTATATATCAGAACAGGCAGGTCACGAAGGTACAAATAGTACAGTAGTACTGTAGTACACAACGTTTATAGACTTGTGAATGACTTTTAGTGTATGTTTATAGTACAGTAGTACTGTAGTACACAACGTTTATAGACTTGTGAATGACTTTTAGTATATGTTTATAGTTCTGCAGTAACTCAGCGTGGATATCATCCATGGAAGCCTCTAGATCATCAGTGAAGAATGACAGCAAGCCTCCATCGCGATCTTACCTATCTTACAGCGGGATTACTGAAGCACTTGAGTGAAGGGTAAATACACGCTCACCTTATAAATACACTAACTTATATCATCACTAATGTGATGTGAATTTTCATGGGATGAAGCTGTGTTTATGTGGAGGTGTGTGATCAATAAACAATGAAATAAGTTATTAGTCTATATTGAGAGTGGCAGCTTTGATTAGCCTTAACGTAATAATTGATAATCGGCTGCAATGCCAATACTTTGACTATTTAGTTATCTCCATGCCAGACCAGTTAAGGTACGTACATATCATTGATTTACGTATTTCTCTAACCACTACACATCTAGAATAGATGGATGAATATAAATGATAAGCATCTGCACAAGATACCGAATAACGTCTTCAAACCTGGACGAGAAGGTGTGGAACAGTAGTACGATACATCATCATTTTTGTCCATCAGTTTGAAGGAATCACACATAAATGAATAAGGAAAGACAGAACCGAGGCTGGACTTGGGCATTACGTCTTCTTGACCGCATAAATTCGGGGTATAGAATGCGAGACTGTCTTTTGTGGCCATGCTGTCACGATTCATCTCATTAAAAACATTCGAGTCGTCCAAAGTTGAGATGTTTGTGGAGAAAGCATCGGAGGTTTGCTGCGTCCATTCTGGTAAAACAAGCGCCTCTTTCTGAAATTTAGTATCTCTCTTAGCCACGCTGAGATCATTCAAGTTGCAGTTTGTCTTTTGATCTGTGGCTTTTTTCATGAAATTAGAATGATGCTGTGTATCGATCACTTTGTTAGACACCACTGGTTGATTAGAATGTCTCTGTACTTGAGACGGGAATTTTCCGCTATCATTCCTTTTTTCCGAAGCCGATGGTTTATAGATCGGCGAAACACGGGCCAACTGTTCACTTAACTTTCTTCCAGTCGTCGAAAACCCAAGCTGCTCCTCGTTTTGTTCGACATTTTCCGTCTGCTTTGGAGCAGCAGATTTCATAACGAGATTCTCTTTGTTCAATTCGTTCTTGCCTGTAATGGCATCAGACTGATGCACATCATGTGACTTGTCCACTGCCTTATCAACTGATGAATTGATTGAATTCTCTATTCGGCTTGCTTTATCAATGCTTCCACCATCCAAATTATTCGTAACAGCACAATTTTCCGTAGACGGCTTCAGAATTTTTCGTTTGATATCTACTGGCTTCTTGACCTTGTTCCCTGCCAATAACAGTAATTTCGAAGCGAGATCCGCAGGTTTTGCAGACAGCGAGCTATCAGCGACCAGTCGGCCAATCGTGTTGAGTGTAATATCCACCGAATAATCACTGCTCTCATTTTCAGGCCCCCCGGGGGTAGCAGGACGGTTCGGTGTTGATGCGTTTGACTTATAAAGTTCATTAGCACGAGAGTAATTCAGATCTGTCGAAGTCAGTGAAGTATTAGATCTCACAGTCGATGTCAGCGAAGTATTAGATCTCACGGTCGATGTCAGCGAAGTATTAGATCTCACAGTCGACGTCAGCGAAGTCTTAGATCTCACAGACGATGTCAGCGAAGTATTCGATCTCACAGTCGACGTCAGCGAAGTATTAGATCTCACAGACGATGTCACCAAAGTATTAGATCTCACAGACTGAGAATTTGTTTGCAGCATTCTAACTGGTGAGATTTTACCCTCTGGCTGTTGCAGAGTATTTTCGATTCCTGCAACGCTATTCATCTCCAAATCCATATTAATGCCTGCCATGTGATCGTGGTTGCCAGTGTCAGATGCTTCCTGTTTGTTTGCTTTTCTTTCAGGCAAGGTTTTATGGAGTGACGCAACATGAGGCCCTCCGGGTTGTATAGAACTCTCAGGATTCTGTCTCGGGAGTTTTGTTCGCGCAGCTGTTTCATGATGAACAATAATTTGTTCCGGTGGAGACACAATACACTCCCCCGACTCGGGTGTGGATTCTTGTTGGATAGATTTTAAGGTATTTGGAGAAATCAAGACGAGTGGCGTGCGGTCCCGAGGTGGTGATACGATGTTCATGCCAAAGTCCGGCTGTAAGAGTGCAACTTAAAACATTAATTAAAATAGTAATAGACTGAAATTATAAAATTAGAAAGAGAAAGTAGTGACACCTTATTGATGGATTGAGATTAAGATGAACACCATAATTGAGGAGAAAAAAATCCATATTCTGTATCGTACAGATATAGCAACCCCAGCCATCCACATATCTCATGTAAACTACAATAATCCAATGTTTTAGGTTGTGTAGATCAGGATCACGCGGCGTAAACTTTACTCAAACATGAAACTAACTCGAGGAACATCGGGATCCTTCTTGAGAGACCCGAGCGCCTCTGACCGACGTTTCATAAACGAGCCAATTGACATCTTCATGAAGTCCACTTCCTCCTCGATGACGGGGTGCATCGCCTCCTGACTAACGGGTTGATGGTAAAGGATCGACCAATCAACAGGGCCGGCGTTATCAGCTTCAAGAGTCGTCTACAGGTACAACCACACTGATGTACAATGCACGATGTGGTATGTAGTACTGACTATACTGACTAGACTTGATTTGTTTCTCGAGCATCAGTAGCTGATGATAGCGTATACTAATACTATGGATCGGGTGGATTTAGGTATAATGATGCAGCCATTATGGCGTACCAACGATGTACTGACAGCTGTATCTATTGAAGTCTAAGTTAACCTATGATGGAGCCATTTGTGGCGGGATAAAGCCACACAATTTTAAATCTAATTTTTAAAAATATACCAACAATAAAGATTTTACTTTCAAACCAATGTACGAGGTAAGGGTTCATACTTACGATACTGGCCTGCTATAAAACGATATTTATAGGTGCATCAGTACCTGCTATAAAACGATATTTATAGGTGCATCAGTACCTGCTATAAAACGATATTTATAGGTGCATCCATACCTGTTATAAAACCATATTTATAAGTGCATCTGTACCTGCTATAAAACGATATTTATAGGTGCATCAGTACCTGCTATAAAACAATATTTATAGGTGCATCAGTACCTGCTATAAAACGATATTTATAAGTGCATCTGTACCTGCAATAAGCGACGCTCTTCAGCAAGTTCTTCGGCAGCCTCATTCAGTTCATCGTTGATTTCATCTGACCAAGCAACATCACCAAGTACATATTTGATTGTGTTTAGCCAACCTATATCCAGGCCAAATGCCACTGAACTCATCCAGTCATTAGGTAACATAACATTCCATCATTTCATATGGAAGAATAGCCAGATCCATTTTTTTTGTGAACAGACATCATAATAGCACTTATAAATAGGTATTCTAAGACATAATATAAGTACACCTACACAAATCCTACACCATGGATCAAATAATAATTATTGTAATTATTCTTGAGGGGAAATCGAACAAAATCAAACAGAAAAAACATTACGACTGTATAACACTTGAATTTTTGCCCAGAAAACATGTTTCCACCATAAATCACTGATACTTTGGGCCAGAGAACATGATGCTACTGTGGATCTGATATTTTGGCCCAGGAAATATAGTACCACTGTAGATCTGATATTATGGCCCAGAAAATATAGTACCACTGTAGATCTGATATTTTGGCCCAGAAAATATAGTACCACTGTAGATCTGATATTTTGGCCCAGAAAATATAGTACCACTGTAAATCACTGATATTTTAGTCAAGAAAACATTGTTCCGCTGCAGATCACTGACATTTTAGCTCAAAACCATGGATCCACTATAAATCACTATATTTAGACCCAGACAATATGCTATGACTGTAGATCACTGATATCTTACACATGGGGGATTAAGACTAAGGTTAAAAACTTACCAGGATCCCTAAACTCAAGATCGGACACATCAAAGAAATTAGTTTCAAATTCCTTTTGTTGTTCCAAAGCTTCTTGCATGAAGCTGCGGTTAAACGCTAAATCAGTAATGACGTACGCGTCATCATCCACGTCACCCACAACAGGCACCCCGGCACCATGTCGTGTCTCTGAATAAATTTACACGGAAAATCAACGCTGTATTTATATAGGAAGAAAATTATAAATTACAAACATGTTACAACCCACACATTAACTGATTATGGTTGATAATAGCTCAGTTGGTAGTAGAATAGTGAATACGATTATTCCGCGGTAACTTAATGCAATAAAGAAACCATGGGAGTCGCAAAACTTAACTAGATGAGTTGATGTAACTGGAGTAGTCATCCTCATACCCTGGGGATGTGGAGGGTGTTGTGGGTGGTGCTGTAGGTGGACATCGTCCCCTTGACCCGGACTCAGGAACACATTGTCACTCAAGCGTTCGTCCTGCGACCACGAGCCACCAATTTTCCCGGCTGTGTTATCCTCTTCAGGCTTATTCATATTTTCATCCAATGACGTTTCATCATAATCAGCACCTTTATTGTTATTGTCATCACCATCAGCATTCACTGACACATCACTACCGGACAACTCGACCCGATCATCGCACCCACCATCATCGTAATAATGATGACCACCACCCTGGAGCTGTTGTCCACACTTCTGTCCACTACGATCGATACCACCACCATCCCCACTCTGCATATATTCAAGATTTAAAATGGCCGACACATCCAATGCCTCCACATCAGCTTGTGACCAACACGCATCAACATCTTTGAGCATATCTTGTGAACGTCTGGACATGTCATGACTCCTAACCACGTCATGCTGACTCCTGCCCGCGTCATGCTGACTCCTGCCCGCGTCATGCTGACTCCTGCCCGCGTCATGCTGACTCCTGCCCACATCATGCTGACTCCTGCCCATGTCATGCTGACCCTCGGTTAAATTCTGCTTACCAGTCACACAACCCAGCTGACCCCTGCTTGTGTCCCATTGATCTCTGAACATGTCATGTTGACCCCACGTGATATCATTTGGATCCCTGCCAATGTCCTGTTGACCCCTACCCAGATTCTGCTGGCCAGTCACCACACCTCGCTGAACCCTGCCCATGTCCTGCCGATCTCCACCCAAACCATCCATCCTAAACTGACTGCCGTTAGTATAGGAGTCTTCCATGGCACCATCGGCCACATCAAAACCGAGCACATCTGAGGCTCGCTCACCGAGAGAGTCACACACGCTGAAGTTGATCGAGTCGACATTAGTGAAGGTGCCAAATGGATTCAGCACCTGCAACGTGACACGACACACAAACGAGTTGCTACAGGAACATAAACGGCACTTTATCAAGTCAGATTAAGAGGAAGCTTTTAGTGCTACTTTGGAAGTATGAGCAAATGTCACTTAATACTGTCTTATACTCTCATAAAATTTACAATAACTCACTTCAATCCAATATTTCTAATATCTCAATCTTTAGCATGACGATCTGACACATTTAGTTTAGTGGAAGAAACCCATAATTCGTGCGAATCGGAACTGGCAACATTTTGCATCTTGCGTGAAAAGAATGCCAAGCCCAGCACCATGACGTAAAGTACAGGGAATAGTAATGGTGATGTTGTTAGTGATGATGATAGTGGATATGTGATGTTAGTGGATATGTGATGCTGTTAGTGATGCTGATAGTGGATATGTGATGTTGTTAGTGGATATGTGATGCTGTTAGTGATGCTGATAGTGGATATGTGATGTTGTTAGTGGATATGTGATGCTGTTAGTGATGCTGATAGTGGATATGTGATGTTGTTAGTGGATATGTGATGCTGTTA
>WURV02191852.1:0-28112 GCA_011762755.2 Epimenia babai | reverse complement strand
CATCTACCCATTTTAGAGACGGGTTTACTTCAGCAATCGGGGATAAATGACTTGCTGAGGATCACCGCAGAAAAGTCACCTAGTGGGAAGTTTCGAACCCGCGCCCTCTCGGTTACGAGTGCGGCGTTCCTACCACTCGACTAACTGCCGCCCCCAAGTACTGTAGTTGATACGACAATTGCTTTAATCTCATCTGTCACGGTGGGAAAACAGCACCGTGAATGAGCATCGAGTCTGGGCAGATAGACGACCATCGTCGATACATGCCGCTGCTTCTAAATGCCGATAACAACCTGCAACGTCAGATATTCCACTCAACCTACGATAGTTGATGATCATTTACAGATGACAGTGCAGAGAGGTTGGCGGCACAGACACCGTGCAGAGAGCAGCTGAGACTACTGATGCTACTTCAGAGGGAGGTGGCCTTCACATAACTACACTGCAAGGGCTACCCAGACACCCATTGACAGCTTGCCCGTCAACCAAATTGCGATCTGCTATCTATGTGTTACATGCAATGCTCATCATTATCAATAATACGATGGTATCACTGATATGACAGCACCTCTAGCTATTATTGTAGCACTCGAGAGTGGTATATTCGTTAGCTAAATCTTTCAATCAAGCATTCAGTGAATGAGAGTTTGACTTAAAAATCCATTGTGCGGCCGCCAGATTGAAATTGAGTGGTACGCAAGACATTCTGGCCATTCACGCTGAGAAACGAGGTTACGAAGTACAAACAAAACATTCACAGATTGATAAAATATTTGTCGAGTTCGCGATGAGAGTAGATTAATTCTCGGTTTGGATTCATGGATTCAAACATAGATTATAGACCTTCAGACAGGTAAGTATCTATCGTGTGAGTATCGAGTGAAGTGGTCATCTGCATCAAGTAATGGCTGCCGTAGCAGACGCGCAGTTCCTCATTTGGTGAGATCGTCTGCATCATGCCATCAAGATACCATGTTAGATCAACATTATGCCACGTTCATTTAAAAGAATTATTTACATATTACGCATAGTGAATTCTAGACATATGAACTAATAAAATTCCTAAAATATATGATAAAGTGACAGCTTAATATAGGTTCCGATGCATTGGGATGATAATAATAAACTTTTGTAATTCTTGGTTACATTTTTGAGCGCATACTGATGTAACAGTGACAGTAAAAATGATATTGAATTCTCAGAGAATGTCTTTTGTTATATATTAAGTATACTTGAACCGTTATATGAGAATATATACCGATGATTGTCAAAAGGAGGTAAAAACTGTATAGGCAATCGAAGTAACAATTGATAGAGATGAATAAATGAATGATTATAATGATGATAATGAAGGATTAAATGGAAAGCTATGAGATTGTGATTGTTGTGTCGACCTTGGTTGTTGTGATGTAGATGTGGTTGCCATGTTGGTAGACAACCGCGTTGTGAGAGCCCGAATCATTGTCCATACAAGCGTACATCATCCAACTGCATTTAGTCTCATCGCTTAGATCGAACCAGACGTAACTGCCATCTCGCTGAAACAACTGTAACACCCACACCATGTGCGTGCTGTCTACACAAGATTCCGTGGAAACAAACCAAACAATGACGACACACAGTCACGCATGGAATTATTAATGTATTTGCATGAAATATATTTATACATGTAAAATAAATAGTTGTTCAGGTCATATTAATTATTTAGAAGAAATTATGTAAATACTGTTAAATCAATAAATTCTTGCATTAATTTCTCAAGTTACCGTCGATATACTCAGTGCCATACTGACATACCTAGTGCATCATATGAAAAATTTATTACTATTTTCGAAAGTACTTATCTCGAATTGCAAACTTATAGTAGAATAATTTGTTTAGTTTATATGAAACACTGAACCACATATATCCAGTTCTGTGTAGCTTAGTAATGTTTTCAGTTATTGCCTGTAGTACACTTTATAATATTTCATTTCAGTCCCATCAGAGGTATAGGTTTTTTCTGTGCATTTCTCTCCAGATATTCCGAGAAGCACATTGGCTACCCCCATTAACATCACGTTAATATAGAAAACACCGGAAAAATCAGCCAATCAATCAATCATAGTCCAACATGCTTGTTACAGATATCTGTGTATATCGCTGGCGTGATATACGGACTTTAAATATCAGTAGTTCTCAAAAATGATGTTAAATACCTGAATGCACAGGAGAAAGCTTATCATTGTAGCTCAGTTGGTAGAGCACCATTGGTAGAGCACCAGACCAGTTATCTAGGAGTCGCGGGTTCGAGTCCCATCGGAGGTATAGGTTTTTTCTGTGCATTTCTCTCCAGCTATTTAAAGAACCACATTGGCTACCCCCATTTACATCACTTTATTTCAGTGTGGAGACAAATATAAGTATCCGTACAACAAAACATATCAAAAGGGTGCTAGTGATATTCGCGTTTGAAGGAAAATAACAAGGGTTACTACGGGATTATTAATACAAGTAAATTCTGCTCCATTTCTGATTTAACCTTAAAACCTTTATGAAATTAACAAAAAAAACCCATTCCAATACAAGTCTTTCTCAATAACTAAGTGCAAAAATCTTCTTCAATTCATATATTGCAATAGGCACAGGATAACATCCTTGGTTTCTTGCAATTTGAACTAATCACTTCTTCCTATTGCATGGAAAGCAATGCTTCTAACCACTGCACACACTGCCGTTTACTCCTGCGACTGTACTGTCAGAATCTACCGTGGCAGATAGGCGTTACGGATACATCCCGAGACATTTAATCTTTCAGAATAATTCGTATAAACGTGGATGATAAAGTTAATCTCATGAATATGAAGAGCCCTATAAAGTGCATACCGCCGTATAAGCCAACTGGTCACTCAAGTCGAGGTCAATTTTCAGGCCAAAAATATCACATTTTGACAAACAGTTCAAGTCAACTTCCGTGCTGAGAATTTGTGAATAGTGTGTTTTATTGCTCGAAATATTCACCTAATCAACGACTGAAGACTTCGACAAAAATCGATCTGTTTTCGGGGAAAACCCGGTGAATATAAAATGAATGCAAGGTTAATTTTCACCGCCAATCATTATGTCTCAGCCAAAATTAATCATAAATCATTGAAGCAATATTTAGGCTAAGTAAGAATGTTTGATCATGATAGAGGGTACCGTATCTAGATACAGTCTGAGTTACGTAGATTTAAACAGGAAAGGTTACCGATAGTTAGAAATAAGCTGGTTACCAAGGTAACCACTGTGTGCGCCATTGCACGGCCTTTTACAATGCTAGCCTATGTTGTTAACACGACAAACGGATTAGTCTCAGGGAAAACACTATACTAAAAACCCACCGATTCTGGGGAGGCAGTTGACAGCTGGCCATTTACACAACCACAATGCAAGGGCTACGCAGCTTTTTGCCACAAAAATGTCACATAAATATACTGGCTCAAGCAGGAATTTAACCAGAGTCTTCTGCATTCAAGTCAAATTCTCTAACTACTACCCTAACTGCAAAGGGGACCACTGGGTCTTTGTTGGGATATATTAATACACGATTGAGCCCTGTGCAAAATTAGTTATATGATCAAGATGACAACCTTATACAGGAATGAAATATGATGCAGCTTTAGAATTTTCATTCTATAGGTTAGATATGGTTTATCGCAACAAAATACACGAACAGTATTCAATAATCTTTTACGAAGTCGGTGACGAAAGAAAAATCCCCCACACAGCTTCAAAATGGCAACTGTCATCGGAAAATTCGTTGCAGCTTGCGTAATCCGACATTTTCCGTTTCTTAAGTGGTTGAAAGTACTAGGTAGAATTTCAAAGAGAAACATTTGGGGTCAAGGATTCGACTTAAGATACGGTGGTATATAATATACGGTAGATTGATAACAACACCTTTAATACAGACTAGCAAATCTTTGGTCTGTGGTTCAGCACGTATGTAACCCCAAATACATCTTAGACAAAGGTCCTACAAGAGAATCATTTAACCATGAGTTCCATGCGATGTGGGTGAGTGGAATTGGTTGGCCTTAGACTGGTGACTGGAGCAACAAGTGGACCTAGTTGCACTCTTTTCTGAACAAGCTTTCGTGCGTAGACAGAGTAGGCTGAAACAGTCACAAAAAAATCAATTACCAAAGACGATTACCAAACAATTCTTGCTTATTTATGGTTCTTTTATACCACGACACACTTGTACACATATACAGGTCAGTGAATCTCCCCACAATGTCATAGATTCGAAGTTAATCTACATTCTAGACAGAATCTAATGCATGTTAATAAATACAAACGGAGAAAACACATCAAACCCATTTTAAGGTCCTTACACTGGTTGCCTGTGCAACAGCACATTGTTTCTAGATTTCTGCTCGTGACATTCAAATGTTTAAACAATACTGCACCATATCTTACATCCTTGACATCGGTCCGAAACACCGGTAGATCAACACGACAGAGTCAAACAGTCACTCTACGCATTCCTCATTCTAGACGGGGTAATTTTGGTGACCGAGCCTTTGCAGTCGCTTCACCCATCCTTTTTAATTCTTCTCCATCACCCATTATACAATTTACAGAGCTAAATACCTTTAAATGCAAACTTGAAACTTTCCTTTCTTCTCCTGCCTTATGCTAAGTTTACAGTGACCTTACTTGTGTTATTTTTTACCATGTTTCATCCCTTGGCTGTGTGATAGTTTTACCTGGGTTATTTTATAATGAACTACGTAATTTTCTTATCTGCTGTATTTTTCGTGTGCTATTTAACATAGTTTTACAGCGTGATTTAGGTCAATTTACCTTCCATTCCCACCACCAGTACCAAATTTCCAGAAAACAGCCTACATATGTCATACATTCCTCTAAGTCTTTGATTTTTTAAGGATATCAATGATATGACGAGACAGTGAAGATGTAAGCCCCGTAGAGACCATACAGCTAAAGCAGGAATGGAACCACAGTCTTCTAGATTCAAGTCAAAAGCTCGATCCACTACAGTAACTGCCCCGATTGCAAATGTGAAGTGACAAATGTACTATCAGCACTGTGAGACTGCAGATACAGGGCCTAGTCCATCGTTATATGTATGTCTAGTCCATCGTTATATGTATGTCTAGTGCATCGTTATATGTATGTCTAGTGCATCGTTATATGTATGTCTAGTGCATTCCAAGCATTTGTCGGTATCATTGCGCTTATGGATGGTGGTCACCCATTCATGTACTGGGCTTGCCATAACTTAACTACGTTACCAATGTCAGAGAAGTAATGTAAGAGAACTACAGCAAACTACATTACCTATGTAGACACAGTAGTAACTACACCGAGATAAACTGATGAAATAAATGCTGAGAAGGCAACTAACTCGATTTAATACAACCCTGCAGTTAAATTACTGAAAGTTCTTGTAAAAAATTAAAAACTCACTGTTTTTGCCCTGCGAGCGTAATTTCGTTGATCTTAGCATAAAGGCATGTGGGACTGTAAGCTTGGACATAGGGGGTATCTCTTTATCCCGCATCACCCCCAGCTTACCATGAACCTCACATGTGCTGACATTTACCTTGCCACACTCTTCACACCCTGAAAAAGTTGCACGGCGTAATAAAAAGGGGATATAACTTTGTGGTTATGAGTTCTAATGACTGAAAACAGATCTCAAATTACAAAACGTAGCTACCAAAATTATATCCCATAAAATAAGTCAACAAATGAATTGTTACAAATTTCTCATCTTGATAATTGTTAGATTTTTTAGCTGCATTTTTGCCGCTTGCAATCATACTAATGGCTGCTGATACACTGCACTGAGGTTTATCTAACTAAACGGCACAGATGATTATTTCAATATCTGTGTGGGGGGCATAATCCATTCCCCCCATCAGTATACTACTTCTGACACATTATCATCTCACGTACACAAAGTCACTTTTAAAAACACAAAATTTTGTATATTCATTTACTATACAGCTATATATAATAAAGGTAGGGTGAAATTTAGGTAGTTGAGGTAAAAGGTGGTTATTTCCAGGTCAATAAAAACAGGTGGTAATAAATTTATGGTTTCTAATTAGCCTACGCTAGTGTATATGTGCACAATACTCACATAACAAATCAAATGGCATCATCCTTCACATTAACCATTATATTAAGGCAAACAAAATTTCTTACGGAGATGAAATATCCGAACTGCCATAAAACTGAGAATACAATTCCATATATTGCAGCTTCTCTTCTCAGTAACTGTTCAAACCAAGTAAGTTTCGACTACGCTATAGTGGTGCGCTAATTATGTAATTATTGCTTTAATCTGTTATTTTGTCTTAATCAAATAACGGTACTTATAAATTGTGCATATACTGTGATTATTTAGTATTTATACAATATTTTTGTATAAATAATTTATTATTATTGTCGACCATTTTCCCAATTTCCAACCTGAAAGCGAAACTAAAAACTAATACATACATGCCCAGTAATCTAAGTGTACCTTAATGTTTCAAACATGTTAAAAACAATGTTGAGCATAGCGTTTTTTTAAACGCCCCGTATAATTATGTTTGAAAAATAAAAATTACTTGTATTTAGTTTTAGTATGCGTATTCATTTCAACTTAAAACTGAGAGAATTTACTATACAACAATAACTATTGGTATGATATCAAAGACCCTTTGGCCCTTTTTGGTCCTTCTGTTTCTCTCTCTTGTAAAGTGCGATAATACTCGCAGCGCGAGGTATGCACTGTACACATCAGAATCAGAATCAGAAAGACGCTGTTTTCTAATACATATTAATACACATACTCTTTAATGTACTTCCATTTCCTAAATTTAACACAACTAAATTTAGAATACACCTATCCAATATAATATTTGAAATCTGGAAAAGTCTAGCACGGTAATATGATTTACTAGCCGCTCTTTTTATTCAAGGGGGACAACGAGTACTGTACGCAAAATGGCGTGTGTCAATACTCCCTTAAGTCTAGCGATAGTTCCTCTATAACTCTAATGAGGGCCGCCGCTCTATTCGATCTTACTAAAACATTGAAAACGTGTGAATTTTTAATATTTTGGGATTGGTGCTATTAGTTAATCAATCTTTGCTTAATATTATGAGATACGGATTTACTTTTAATTAATCAGTAACGTCATGGTATACTGACTCAATTCTGACTCTCATCCTGGCGTTTTAAGTAGATGTACCATTGACATACATTGAAAACATCTATAAATAATCGCGAAGAATAACCATGCCCTGCCATGCAACATTATTGCATTAAATAGGGATGGATTCAGAAAAGAATTCAAACCAACCAGAGGGAAGCACAAAAGAGCAATCGCTTGAAGAGAGTCCATGTCATGAGGTTGTTCTTGGGCTTAATTGTGATGTGTTTTTGTTGATATATTGAGTCCTCTCTTAACGATGACCTATAATACGAAACGAAGAAATGTTACCAATTTTGACCCACTTAGATAGAAATTATCAGGAGCCTTGTATCAAGTATAATTTGTCATGTGTTACTCTTCCATTTTGTAGTTTGATTCATGTTATGTTTATAATAACACATTCATGATTTTCTCTACATTTAGGGCATAGGCAAAGATTAGTGCCAACAATGCTTTATTATGTGCTTTTCATATTCAATTATTATGCGCATCCTTTATATTTTTTATATGTAGTGGTTTACATATTAGCCTTTATTTGTCAGTTAATAACTCGAGAGTACAATCTCATTTAAAATTGAGTGTGGAAAAATACCATACCTGAAAATGAAATTTAGTCTTGACTAATTTATTTTAGGAGCATCGAATGTCTATGAGGTGTTTGGGAGAAGTCAGTGGTGATCTTCATGGAAAATGTGAACTCGAGATTACTAACTACAAAAATTGCAAGGAATTCTGGGTAATAAAATCTTATATAGTGTCGTTAATTAGGGCACTTCGCGTAAGGTATCTTCAGCCAAAAGAAATAATAAAGACTTTTAGGTTAGGTTCACTGTGTGTCATTCCATTATCAACAGAAATGAGACAATTTTCAACCTTAACTCATCGGATTGTCATAAGTCACAGTCTCCATATTGTTTTTGGAGGGAATGTATTGAAGACGGAGATGTGGATGGCAGCTAAAATCCACTCATCATTGGGGAGAGTAAGCAAAAAATTGACTACTCATTGATGACAATACAAATCTTGAGAAATTGCAGTTTATTAGTTCTTGATTATCGCCCTATTTTTAATTAACAATAATTATCACAGTGTGAAATATAACTCTTCATAGTCTTGTAATGTATCGATCGTAAGTGGATTATTAACATCAATGAATTAATTACAAGATGGCATGGGGGCCGCATGTAACTATCTAATTAATTTGGCTGCCAGCTGCACTTTCAGAGGTTCAGAAGAAATGTGTCGCTATTTTTTAAGTGGGCCATGTTTGACTTACAGGCCACAGTTTTACCGTAATCAGAAGTGACTGGGGGGAGAATGTTGAAGCTTTATAGCATTGAGAAATATAGGAAGTAATCAAAGTTTATCGTCAGTTTATAGTCACTTTACTGTATCAGCAGTTTTATGTATCTTGTGTGTGATCACAGCATACAATCACTTTGGAGAGGAGGCGAGCACGGAAGACACCCATAATCCCAGCTGTTCACGAAAGACAGGCCATCTTTGATGAAAATTTTACTGAATTTCTTCGTAGTAAGACCAATCGTCGTCAATTTTATCATAAAATTCATAATAGTAATAAAAATACCAATAATAATAAATGAAATAATGCAGGCACATGCCTCGAAAGTATGTACGCATTTTGCCTGAGATAAGCTCCCAAGAGCTCTGATGAAGATGGCGAAAGGCCGATAAATATTCATGCCAGCACAGCAATAATTTTTGTCAGCATTGAAACAAGCGCTTGCCATACATTGATTTGCTATTGATCCACAAACAGTTATCCGATCGGCACTTGCATTCAGATATAGGGCCTAAAATGTCTATGTCAAACATACCGTAGCCACCAGAAAATAAGATGACTTTTAAAATAGAAATTAATATTCCTAAAGTATGGGAGTTATAGAATTGGGGTCATCCTATACACAAATTCTAATTCAATTTCTTTGATGTTCACCTAAAAGATTGAAAATGCGTATCTTTACTTTTGAGACAATTTTAAAGGAATGCCAGTCTTACCATTTTTACCAGTCAATTTATTTTAAAATCTATTGAAGGGGGTAATAATCACAATTGAACGTAATGTAGGGGCAATAAGTCATTGTTTTAGCAGCAGCATCCTTTATTGATTTCTTAACTTTTGAAACGCTCACAGTTATCCCCCTTAAATGATTTCTTTGTTTCAGAGAAATGTCAATGTTGATTTACTGTGATAATCGGAGTGAAGTTCCTTGACTTTGTTTCGACATGCAGTTATGGATATAAACTCCCAATCGCAAATTGTAGTGACATGCATGATACAAGTATTAATTATAACAAAGTCACCACTTTACTTGTACTAAAACATATGAAAGCGTTACATAAGTGAAGATAACGATTGACGATGCTATTGACCTTTCATTCAATGTTTTGGTATCCCAAGTGTTGAGGGGTCGTCTTATCAGAATCTTATATTCCAGTGAAGAAAGTGTAATCTTATGTAATTTATTGAATATGAACTATATTTATGGCATATTAGTAACACTGTACACAGAAACCAGGAATGATAGTATCATCATGATACCAATAACAGGAAAGAAATCCACGAAACCTTAACTTGCCCTTGGTGGGCTCGAACCTAGGATCATCAAATGGTCATTCAGCAGCTCTTTGAACTGAATGATAAAGGCGGTCTGCCACCTGCGTATGTTGATATTGATCGATGCAGGTGAAAGCACTCCGGATGATCTGCTAATAATAATCATACGTATATAGCACTGTCATGAAACCAATACTGTTTACACAGTCATTATTGATGTACAACAATGATCCTACAGTCAGAATATACGTAAGCAATCAATATTCTCAGGGGAATTTTCTGTTTGCATTACTAATCAAATACCGTGACAATATTTCATAGATAATTGACCCCACAACTACCAGTGACAATGATATCTATTTTGTCCATGTTTTGACATTTCTATTAATATGCTGATCTAAAATGCTCTAGTGGCTTGTTACTCAACTGTGTTACTAATGATGCTTTAGTGGCTACTGGCTAGCTGCTCAATGTGTTAGTTAATTAGTATCGAAGCTAATTAGTTAGCTAATTAGTATCAGAGAAATACACATTTATACCCAGTTTCTGGAGTCTTTACTTGCTGTATGACACTGATTACTGACAGGTGCGACAGTATAATATAATAAAACAACACCATTAGTGCTGCTAAAGAAATAGAGGGATGGTAGATTCATTGAGTCTTGCTATATCGCAAATTAGATATAATTCAGTCTATTTTGTGCTTCATGTATTCACATTTGAAAGAAGAATAAGATTAAGTGTAGTTCTCGCAAATCATATACAGTGTATAGGCCTACCCAAGCACTATATCAACAGCGATATGATTGAATAACGTATTTTATACACACTGGATATAGAAACGTGAGATAAGCACAAGAATTGCACAAGAGTTTTCTAACTCCGTACAACACAAACATGAATTTGGACATTTAGGAATTGATGTGTTTGATATGATTATTAAAAGTGTTGTCGATATATACACCAAGAAATTTAGTACAATACACTTGTTCCAAGGTGTTACCCTCAAATAGTATGTTGCATGGAGTAAAATTGGACTTCGTTGAAAATATCATATAGTTAGTTTTGAAACATTGATTATCATTTATTCACTTGGGAGCACTTGGCAACTTTTTTTTAATTCAACATACATGTTTTACTGGCAACTGCAAGATCTTTGTCCGAGATAAATATATTTGTCATCTGCAAACAAAATTAATTTTAATGTAGGAGTATGGCAAATATCACAAATATACAGAATAAACAGAGTAGGTCCTAACACTGAGCCTTAGGGTCCGCCACAATTCACAAATAGAGGATTGCAATTAACATTAAAAGACACATATTGCACACAATCGCCACAGGGTGGGCCAAAATAAACCAAGGTATACAGTTGGTCATAAGTCTGGATTGGATCAACCAATTCGGAAAAATGCAGTCTAATTTACCAACTATCACTCCACATTTTGACCCAATATAAAGTGTGACGTCGTACACACAAGTTGTGACATCACTAATATTCGTGTATGGTATCCATGACAAGTGTTTACTTTTGACCAAAGTTGGCTTATCTTGTAGGCTGTTTCTTCATCTTGTCAGCCATTGTTATGCCGTCATATAGTGGTTCATTGGTGAAAAAATCTTCAGGGTAGCATCGCCAATTAACACACACGATGATCGCATGTACGCTAATGACCCGCGGAAGAGATGTCACACCAGAGGTTTTGAAGAAAGGGCTTATTTTCCCAGTAAAATAATCTTATCCGTCGGTGTTTCGCGATTGGGGAAGACCAGCGTCATTTCCATAGATGATTCGGCAAAATTCGATGCAGAATACTACAGAGATAGGTTCTGGAATCTGGATTACTGTCTGACATGCGTCAGATGTCACATGGAAGGTTTACGCTGCAGCCAGCAAGGCGGCGCTCGTTCTCACACTGCACGGATAACTCGCGAATACCTATGCGTATAACTGATCACGGCGGGAATCGCTCTAACAGTCTCTCAGCACGTTAACTCGCTGTTATATGTTACTTTGAGATAATTCTTGTACCTTTTGACGTTTGAAAGTGTTCTAATGAAGGTCTAATTTGAGGATACGACGCACTGTCGACCTTTTGATGTTGCTATCTCTTTCGATTGCTCAGAGACTTTTATGTGTGCAGGTGTCTGTGTATCGTCTTGACTGTTCGATATTTTCTACTGTTCTTGCAGTTCTTTTCCATCCCGAACCTGGTACACGATCAGTTGAACCGGTCATGTCGACTTTCCTTACATGCTCCACGCCACTTTTCGTCACTTTCTAGTAGGAAACTCTTAATTATTTTGCAGACCATTCCTCTATTCAACAATTCGTGATTAATGCAAGATCTTTCGCACAATAGGACGGCATAACAAAGGCTTACAAGATGAAGAAACAGTCTACAAGATGAACCAACTTTGGTCAAAAGTGAACACTGCTCATGGATACCATACACGAATATTCGTGATGTCACACACTTGTGTATGTGATGCCACACTTTATATTTAGTCAAAGTTGATAAATCAGACTGCATTTTTTCTAAATGGTTTACCCAATCCAGAGTGATGACCAACTGCATACCTGGGCTTGGTTTATTTTGGCCCACCCTGTACAAATCCATTACGACACAATGCCTCTAATGCCGTATACCCTCAATTTACATATGAGGATTGAACGGTCGATGGTGTCCAAAGCCTTTTTAAATTCAACAAAAACTCCAATAGTATACTTGTATACTATTGATTTGAAAGATTTTTTTAGACATAGATATAGAACAAGCCAATTTATCACTTTACTTTTAATGATAAAAAACGCGACTTTCCATAAGTGTCCATATTAAAACGTTTTAATATGTGGATGTGGTCTAAGGCGGTACCAGCCTACCATTTCCACATCAAACATAAGTGCCCAATAGCACGATTTTCAGCTACGGTGCGGGTCTGCCTATAGCTATATCAGATAGAAAATTAGTCGAATTTGCCACAACATCGCATAGTAAACAACTAGTCCGTGAGATCTTGTATTAGCTACTTTCAATGTATGTACGAACCTACAGGCATATAGTGTCATATTCGATGTTATCGATCAGTAGCGAGATTGGATCGCGCAGCGATGTACGGCGATAAGATGCTGTCTGATTGGGCTAATTGACTGAGGTGAGTCCTTTTCGATGATCAATCGCCCTCCCGGGTTAGTTGTCGCTCGTCGCCGCAGATTGCTATCTGCCTTATCAACTGAGAGCGGCGAGAGGCTATTTATCGAAATGGACAAATTATGTCGGTAATCACGAGACCATTACTATTGTCATATTGTCGCCTTCGACGTCGCGGTTTTCGGTTAGATGGAGTTATTGGGATTTGGACGTTCGAGAGGGTGCAATTCGGCTGATATATTTTCTTCTGCGCAAACCACGTTATCATTCAAATTGTTGTGACGATTATTACCATTTCTATTGCAACGATTGATCTACGTTTGATTGTTTTTCATCTTTGCCGGACTTTTCTAACGATCATCAGCACAGGCGTAGCATTATATATAAAATGTGTTGTTGCTGTTGTGAGTGATCTGTCTTGCAGATACATCACAATGTTTTGAAATTGAATCATTCAAGACGTCGTGATAATAGGGGAATCATACAAAACCAACATTCACTTTGTAGAATGTGTGTATGTATGTAGCAATAGGGTCACAAACCAGGTAGGGTCATCATTACCCCTACAAATATTGCATGGATTTTGGTTATAACAAGATGCTGAAATAGATGAATAGATCACCGCAGTCGAATCCACCGACTATTGGCAGACAGTTGCCCACCACACTTGCACCCAGTGACCCACCACCCTTGCGCCTACTTCGCACAGAGGCCTACTCATTTCGCGTACGCCAATAAATTTGTGAATGGTTACGTACGATAGCGCCGCAATAGACGGGATCATCAGCGTCTTAAACACATTCGTGATTGAGGCAAGAATCCCTTACATAACAATTGCCACCCAGACGCCCAAAAGCAAACAGGTTTTAACGCGAATTTTCCAGAATAACGCCACAGGTCGCATAGTGGCTAAATCCGTGGAGTTTAACGACCTAGCCACGTTCCGCTACCACTCCCACATCGTGCATCAAGAGTCAAAAGAACGGGAATGCAATTGATAATGCATTAAGTAATTTGATTTGTCCTTGAATTCGACGGAGTAATAATCTCAATACATTGACCGAGATGTTTCTACATCAGAATCACAGAACAAAATAGACTTCCTGGTTTATCGCGCTAGTCGATCACGCTGAAGAAAAGCGTAAGAAATATCTTTAGCTTCATTAATTACCATGTACGTATCTGTCATCGTGAGGATATGTTTAATTAGTCGGTAGTTCTCGATCAACCACTCCAGTAATCCCTCGCCTACAGGAATTTCTAATTAAGAAGGCATTGAAATAACTATCACTTGCTATCGCGTGGGATTTAAACATAATCGATCGTATTTATTAAAGCCTTCTTCTTATGAAAAGGCGACTCGCTATAATGACGTTGTTACTGAATTTATTAATTGTATGCAAACGTTGACTTTCAAAAGGAATCACGCGTATCGGCTATTTTTTTTAACCGACGCCGAATTATTTACATATATGCCGCACAACTCGCATAATTCAAAATATTAAAAAATATCAATAATTAATGTTACGGCGGAAACATGCCAATATCGAAGTAGCTACATGAACAAATAAATTTAAATATATCTATATATACTACTCAAAACTTCTTAAGGATCACCCATATACATATCTATATACATGAAAATATCTCTTAATTTGAGATAATTTTCTTCAATAAAGGTATTGTATTAACTATTTCATCAGTGTGTGTATCGATTCAGACCAAAATTAACAAATTTTCTAAATAGAGCTTTAATGTTTTTCCACAAAATGTCATAAAAATAAAATTTTCTAAAAATTCCAGAAAACAAGGAAACGCAATAGCGCATCCCTGAGCTGTTGCAGCGTGCCAGGTTGATCATTGCGTGAGAGATGGCAGCCTGCAGCATGTCCCATGCATGCTCAATGGGACTAAGATCAGGTGAGCGACTGGACAGTCTATTCTGTTGATTCCTTTATCTCTAAAGTACCCATTCATGATGATGGCATGATGAGCACGGGCATTATCATGAATCAAAACAAATCTAGAGAAATATCAACAGCCAATGGCCTCATAAACATGCTGAGGATTTCATCCGGTATCTGACACCAGCTAGCATGCTGTTCTCAATGGAACGGAGGTCTGTACGACACGTGGTAGTGCTGCCACATCAGACCACGACAGAGCCGCCGCCATATCGGTCATGTTGAACAACTGTAGCATCAAAATATCTTTCATTCGGCCTTCACACCCAAACACGACCAAAAGTGGAGTCTAGACAGACCTGGGCTAATCTGTGAAGAGCACAGAACTCCACTGGGCTTGGGTCCGGGTAACATGTTCTCAAAACCAGTCATATCAATGTCGTGTGTGCTGTGGAGAGAGTGCGATGCGTATAGCTGGTCGGGGAGCCGTCAATCCTGATTCATGGAGCCTTTCCCTGATACACGGGTGGATACACGAACTGATGCATCTCTCAGGTTTCTCTGCAAGGTTGTAGCTGTGGACGTGCGGTGTCTTACAGCGGAGAGGGTGATGTATCGCTCCTGTGCACGGGTTGTAACTCTCTAGCGTCCTGTACCATGTTGGCTTTACCAGTAGCCTGATAGCGATTCCAAGCACGGGAGATGACACTATTCTTGAGCGACATGTCGCTGGGGCATGCCTCTCTCTATCATGCCTATCTGTCTATTCTCTATTCCGATCTTCTGACATGACAGGTAGATAGAGGTACGCCTAACAACCACTACAACACCACTTCTCATGTTAGAAATTCAGTGTGAACAGTCAAAGTCAAATTTACAAACTGAGCTAATGTGCAATAAAATGTTGATACTCGTGTATGGGCTTGGATAAGCCTTGAGTGGTCAATATGTGAAACATGTGTACATGTGTACACTTCACTTGTCAACAAGATCCAAGCTCTCCAGCAAATCAATTACATTTGTATTTATAATGTATTATACATATATTTTAGTGTATTATATTATATCGCTGATCCTTAAGAGGTTTTGAGTAGTATACAATGTCAGAAAATTTCTTAAATTTAACTTAAAAGTTATCAAATTAAGTGTCAGTCGCACTTATAATATTCATCCAATCAACCACTAAGAAATTATATCGTTCATTATGTAGATCACGGTATCACCAGAATCCCGAACACCTCTCTATAGTCAGTGATTATGAAGCTATATCGGCTGTTTGTACTTCACAATATTTCTTAATTGTGCTGCAGAGCAGAATAGTCGAGACGCTTGCGCGATGATTCGCCAAACTAGCAATAATACCGATATTTATAAAAGTCATTAAATACCCAGAGGCTGTGTACCATATATTGGATAACATACTATACTAGTCGTCCCGTTAAGCGAACCCACGGCGCCGTGTTTTCATCTGTTGGTGAAAACTACGCAATCGATTTTTCTGCACATACCGTATCTGACATTGTCGACGATATCGCCCGTAGTTGGACGCTGTTCGTCGACGCACCACCATCGACACACCACTATGGTAATTTCACTCGTAAACGTCACTGTTTTGCCTGACCAGGTGAGAGATGCCTTAGATCTATACTGCATAGTACTTATTGACAATGGGGGTAAGTGGTTAGATCATTGGACTCGAATGCAGGAAGATTTTAGTTATAGTCTCCGTTCTGGATAGCGCACTACTTGTATCGTTTTGGGGGCAAATTCAGCGTAGCCGTTGTGGTTATACAGGGGTTTTTCTCACTGACGGGACCGTGCTTCAAAAGCTCACCATAGTCTACAAGATCGTAGTAACCACAATCTATTGTAGCAGCTCAGATGAGGTGATATCTATACATATGCCTTTTAAGTGTCCACCTGCATGATTATTACACTAGGATACACTTCCGAATGAACTTGCAAATAATGCAAAAATGGAAATATGTTCATTTTAGCAGAAATTAAAGACAAGTAGCCCTGCAACACAACAATAACGGCTATTTTTCTATCAAGTGTGACGTTTGGGGCTTTTCGGCTTCACTTGTATGTTATAATAGATTTAATTTGTGCATGCCATGCGCACGTTGAGCACAGGGATTCTAGCATTTAATAACAGAAGCTATGGCGGGACTATAGGAGACTATTTTAAAACAAATTTTGCGGAATAGGTTGAATATAATTAGTGGCGTTAAATTGCGATAAGTGCAGTCATCTCTTCGCTCCTAGTAACCGGTGCTGCACTTGCGCTTCAGTGGCCAAGAAGGGCACCAAAAATTTCAAATCTACATAAACAGCTTTCAGACCATATATATATATATATATATATATATATAGTATACCCATGGTATTTTTCTACCGACCGACGACATCGAGCGACTGCTACCCACGAATTGTATAGAAGGGTCTTTGTCATGGAAATTGGATCAAGCTTAGCTTATTATTATTATTATTATTATTCGTCGTTAGAATATGTCACTGAACGTATTAGCTTGCCTTAGCCGACATATTGTGCCAATGCTCATGTGTATAGTACATGACGCATTGCAGGCGCTGTTAGTGGTGTGTGTTCTGTCGATATCGTCTCTTTCTTTATAATTATTCGGCGACTCCGACACGCTATCAACTCTTTACCCTTTTACTGATATGGCATGCCTTGATAACAGTAAATTAAACAATCGATAAGCTGTCAACAGCGAGCGCTTCATAGTCCATGCAAGGTGAGTACAAATCTGAGTATTACGCGTATAGATCTAGCAATAGGCAATTTCCTAATAGTTGGGAAGGTCAAGGTCTAAAATAATTAGGCCTCAGTTGGCCGCTAGAAGATCGTGTAGATAATTTCTTGAACGAAATCTTGATTCATCTATGTAGAGAGTTATATGTAGAGAGGGACAGTGAGAGAAGAAGAGAATGAAACAGAAAGTGACAAAAGTGCGAGAAAACAAGCGGCTGCAGTAATAAGTCGTAAACGACTATAGCTCTGTTATCGAGTGGATTCTATGACTGTGTGGCTTACTATTCCATCGTGGATAATAAAAAATTTTATTCCTATCAGTCATCTTATCCACTTGCGTGCCAACTGTTCGCTGCCAGTAGTGCTAGCATCAATAGTATATTCATCTCTTTTCGTAAAGTATACCTCTTTCAATGGACTAATTAAATAACTAACTCCTATGCAGGTACTAGTCTATGGCTGGTTAAAGCTGGTTAATACCTCTATCAGTGGACTAATTCAATAACTAACTATTATACAGGTACTAGTTTATGGCTGGTTACAGCTGGTTATTACCTCTATCAATAGACTAATGAAATAACTATCTCTTGTACAGGTACTAGTCTGTGGCTGGTTAAAGCTGGTTAATACCTCTATCTATGGATTAAGGAAATAACTAACCGTTTTGTAGGTGCAAGTTTATGGTTGGTTAAATCGATAGGTGAATATATTTTGATCGTGAAAATTGTCGAAAATGATAAATCATGCGAGGTGATGAACACGTCCATACTGGAATTTAATTAGTAAATATACACTTTCGTATCTGTTCTTTATAGTTGGCATTAATATACAAACAGAAAGATGGAATGATACGTCATTGCGTTGGTATTGCGAAGTTTGTATTACTATTGGATATTGCATTGGTACGACGCGGCAATATTGCATTTTATTACAACGCGATACAAAGGTTGTATTGCGCTTCAACATTGCATATATATGTATATATATATATATATTACGACGCAATATTAAATTTGTATTCAGCTTCAATATTGTATTTGTATAACGCGGCGATATTGCATTTTATTACGCAGCAAAGCTGCGATCATAATACTACATAATACGGAGTTTGTATTATTCCGCAATATAGTCTTTGTGTTACAGCGCAATACAAAGTTGGTATTGATGCGCAACATTTTATTCGTATCCCTACGCAATACGTCATTTGTATCACGCCTCGATATTACATTTTATTACGATACAATACGAAGTTTGCATTGCGCCGTAATATTGCGTTTGTACTGGTATCCAGTTAATTATTTCACATTTGATGGCATCTTTTCTATGTAATATCCTGCAGTCGCATGCTGCTCTGCCATAGCATTGTTGTTTCATCATGCGCTACTGTGCTGTATAGTCAGCATTTAGCGTAGAAGATAATTATCTTAAGTACACTGTAGGCTGCGATGATCAATGCTCATTAAAGAGATGTTGTCTACCGAAGTCTGTAAATTTTCTTCGGCATGTACAGGCCTAATTAACTCGACATAGGTCGATCTAAAGGCACTCGGGACATTTAAGTGTATAGTATTACACAATACCCGTGGTAACAGACAATGTAGCCATGGAATTAACCACGGCGAACCCTACATGTCCAGTGATTAAAATGGAAAATCTCATTAGTTCAGTACAACAATATACATCTTTAAATACAAAAGTGGACACCGTATTGACGAAAAAGGTAAGAATCGGCACAAACCAGGGATTTTTTCCAGCGTAATAGGAAATGAGCCAAACTTTCGTGTTTGAATATTGATAAAGATTTGTCGTGAAATGGTTTATTAAAAAAATATCCTAGGGGTGTTACAGGGCAATACTGTACGCGCGACTGATATTTAATCATAAAGTTGCACCAAAACCTTGCCTTTTCCCTTTTTTCTTATCAGGTGTTGGCAGTTTCTTGTGTGTTTACACCCCCTACTTCCATCATCAATAATTGCTCATTTTGTATTAATTTTGCATTAGTACCTACCTTTGTTCATTATTTTTGTAATATACTATAGGCCACCTTAACTACATTCGTTAGGTGCTGGATATTTGATTTCAAGATCTATTGTTTGAGTGAAACTAGCTGTTGATTTCTTAGACTCCACCGAGTGAAATGCGTACTTGATCTAAGACAATCTAATCGGGAAAGTTAAGCATGAGAAGATGGAGTCTAGTAACGCCGCCCAATCGCTTTCTACATGAACCTTTGAACCTTTTACTTGAAGATAACTTTCTCATTGTTAGTTGCTATAATATTAATTAGAATAGGCCGCTAGTGATTGTGTACGGGTATGACATGGGTATGTCTGTATGTGTAATAAAATGTACAGATTGGGCAAATTTATATATCACATGTGTGTAAATATGTATTATGTGAGTACTTTTGAGAAATAAATAAAGTACTTGAACTTGAATGAACATTTGGCACACATGCCAGTTTGTAAAGTGCAGTAATACGTGACCACTTTTAATGCGCTACATAAATTCTTAATGTATGGAAAACCCGTGGATATCGCTTTTTGTACTTCTCCTCGGGGATCGTCCGTTAATATATTTAATTATATCTTGGCATAGTCTATCTTTATTTGTCAACAATCTCAGTGAATGAAATCATTGTGGATATTTTTCGCTATCTTCGCAATGGAAGTGGTAGTAGTAAGCGAGACATGGACGTTTAGCAAGAATATGGAGACCATGATAAAAGCAGCGGAGACGTGGTTCCGTCTTCGTAAGTTTATAGTGAAATAGTCAGACTTGAAAACTAACGCCGAGGTGTTACAAAAACCACGAGAGAAATGCCGAAAATGACAAGAACAGGACAATTTTTCATGGGATTTCTCGATCACGAAATGAAGGGAAATGAAATAAAAACAATCGCTATAACCAGTAAGATAAGAGAAAAGATCACAAGGGGGGCAATGATTGAAATTCATCGACCTATTTAACTGCTGGTGAAGGCTTATGACAAGAGTTCATAGCTAATACTGCGGACAATTTCATTTTGTATGTGTTTTTCATCGTCCAATAGACTTCCCAAACAAGGACAATTTTGCCATTTTTCCTTTCCATGTATAGACGGAATAATGTTATGTATTTGCTTTAAATTTGCAAAATCATTTGAGATGTATGTGATGTCATCTGTATATTATGACGTCAGTTTCTTGTGAACGAAAAGTCATGTGCACATGCGCAGTGATGATTTGAAAAATGTATCGTTTATTGCGAATGTTTACACTGATGAATGGTACGTGCGTGGAGCAACTGATGGGAAACGCGGACGTGCTAGAATAAATGTAAATGCGTTCCACGGCTAAATGAAGATAAAATTTCCCAGTGTTTGATGAGTAAATGAAAAAACAGGCGTTGAGCGTGAGTATTCGTGTCTACAATTATCGAACGCCACGTAGGGACGTAGTAAATAATTTCTTGGGACAGTCTTGGGGATTCAGCGTATTACCGAGTGTGTCACTGGTCGATTGGTTTTGAGTGTGCGTGGAATTCCTTGATTAGGGACAAATTGCACATCCAAAGACATCGTTTAAGCAGCCATTATTTATTTTTCACGCGGTAGATTTGATAGTTTCGGATAGTGATTCTTGGTTATACTTAAATTATACGTATGCCCTTCAAAGTTTATTTTTATTAAATTGTTTAGTATTGTGAACAGTGAAATGAAGTATGCATGAAAGGAATGGCATGTCACTCATGGATACACAATCGAATTCCTTGTTACTCGAAGATGGAAGCACAGCTAATATAAGAAGTAACCGACTTTCGATCACCTTTTTAAATAAAATATCTCGCCAAAAATATACATCTCAAGGTTTTTGATACAATCACAATAAAGAATTAACTAGTTGAGACTAACCCACGCCAAACTAAAATTCCACGTTTTTACGTCACATCTGATGTATGCACATAGTAATGACGTTGAATGTACGATGTCCGAAAAGATCGATTTGGAAGTTCCGATCGACTTGTGGTTACTCCACGATACCATAGGCTGAGTGGCTAGAACTATAATCTTCCTCGCATGGTTGAAAAACAAAAACTCAAGGAAGATGCAAGGCGTCCTACAGGCTAGATTGTAAGACTGAATCCCTCCGCTATCCCCTGATCTCACTGAACAAAATATTACCAATCACCGAATTAGTGGCGTATTGCACAAAATTGATTTAGAGCGTATGTTGTAATTCAAAACCAGTGACGTGATTTGACGAAGGTCAAGTCCAACTCGCTTGACAGTGACTTACACTGTGATTATTTGCTACTATAATCAGTAACATAATAGATAACGGTAATCATATTCAGCGATATGTAGTAATCATAGTCTAGGCAAGCTTCACAACGGGTCAATAGTGGCCCAGTCGCCCTGTTCTGTCATTCTATTTCCATCTTCGTGTAGGTATTTGCTTATATACAATGATTTTAAATCAAGTAGAAAACCAATCAAGAAACCATTTTTATTCAGAAAGTAGAAGAAGTGATAGGCATACAATTGGTTGAGTCCTCTCATCGTTTCGACGGGCGTATATATTTGTGTCTGTGATCAATCACTCTAATATCGCCTCCGTGCCGGCGTTCATACAACAAAGTGCTGTACCAACATGATTGGGATGTCAGCCAGACAATCTCCCAGCCGACCATGCAATCAAACTCTCCGATACGCTGTTTACAATAAACCTACTGACAAGTCGTTAAGAGAGAACCCACGGACAAATTATTAGTATCAAACCAACTGACAAGCTGGTCACACCGCATGCATTGACAACCTGTGAGAATTAAACCCAGAGACAAGTTAAAAAACGCAAACCCAAACACACACTGAACCAGCTGCGAAAATAAAACTAACTCATACTCTGTCAACTGGAAACTCACAATCTGTTAACATTAAAGCCACGGCCAAAATTTCTATATCAAACTCACGAACACCCTGTCAGGGTAACGCAGGGACATAGTCTACCTATAAACGTCGCTGATATTTAAGAATTTTTCTGCCGATGACACACGTTTCGTTTTTACCTCAGAAACGCGACTGGCATCACGCAACGACAAAACAAGGTCACGAACTCTCTTAACGATGTTATGATTGATTTTATCAATAAACTAACAATAAATCCCAACAACGACATATCCGTTACCATAAATGGCACGGTAACACATTAGTCTGAGAGTGGTGGCAATTTTGTTAAATGATGATGTTTTGATATGCATTTAGATTTTCAGCAACAATTATCCGAAACTACGCAGTGTGGTTATATCCAACTCACTGTACATACATAAACAAATTCATCGCCCTCCAGAAATGGCGAAATTTAAGTGAACCTTATCAGCAATACCAGTCGCAGACACCGCATCACACTGATACTGAAATCATTGCATTGGCTTTCCGTTCCTCTATCGTTGCACTATATTTTTCAGTTCTAGCTATAATATATAAATATGTGCACCTTTCGGGTCCAACCTACTTATCAATAATCGCAGTACGGTCTACGTCCCGCAACACTGGACAACAAACAAGCTCGCTTTACACGTCTTAAAGTCTAAGAAAGTCTGCCTGCCTATTTTGGAGTTCTTTCACCTGGGGTTCCTGACGCTATTTCACAAAATTCCATCGCACGTTATTGCAATAAGCTAAAAGATCTCACGACACAACTCAACACGTTATTCGCAGATTTCTAGATTTTTCCACCAGTTTAAACATCGTTCAACTCAGTTTATGGATGGTATTCATGAATTTTATGTCGCTCGATACTATACAGCACATATAATAATTCAGTTCATTCCTAGTTTATGACAGACTTTAATCATAGTAACCTCGCATTAGTCAATAACACTGATTGTTACTGATGGAAAGTGTCACTGACAGTACTTCGGCGTTAAAAAGCTCCCCAAATAACTACAATTTTGCTTTTTTCATATTTTCATTGACTGTATGTGACAATGACATATGCAGAGTGCCCATTTGATCGTCTAACGTGACATTGTCACATTAGTTGTGATATAAATTGATACAGGAATTCAGATATAGATATGATTATCAAGTCACTTGACGTCAAGACATCCGAGTCAAAAAATCTTCTCAGTAACATCGGCAAGAGGTCTTCTATTATGGCGGAGACAGTTGATACTAGCTTTGGCTCACTATTATGGTTCTCTCTCGTATTTATTATTCGTTGCCATTGCCAAGAAATGTACGATATCACATAATGATTAACAGTTATTTTTATATCGTAATTGGAACGTTAGATAGTTGGTATGTTTTGACGTCAATCACTCAGCATGCGAGCACATCATTATGCAGGCCGTTCTAGACAATCGTGTTCGTCAATCGTCAATGAAGATAACAACTATATAAATAGTGGCTGCGAATAAATCTTCGCCTATTTTTGCCAGCAGCTTCATCATGGTGGAAGCGTCGAAAACGTTCAATAACGCCGTTTGTCATGCGTTCACTCGAGACTGCACAATATCGTGGGCGCACTCGCTCACGCCTTATCGCGCATGATCCTGGCACTGATTCGCTTTTAGCAGGTGGCACGGTGAAGCAGGAAACACCGTACTTATTGTCGGTTTATAAAGCTAATTTCAGATCACGCGTGGATTGTTGCGCGAACTCGATGGGAACGATAACACTAATACTTCCTCTCATGTTCGAATATAACTTCTACACACAACGTTGCTAACGATACAGTATATTATTGCGTCTGGAACCGCGGAACATGGCGATACCAAAATACCGCTTTAGATTTATGATCTGCACAAAAAAATAATACGTTTTCTTTTGATGCCCTAACAGTGCCGGAAGTCAAAATGTGGAAGTATTTATTGCTCGACGGAACAGCATTCAACTGGATCTATATTACTATTTTATCTCGTCACAAGCACACGCAATACAAACATCTCATTCTTCTCAATTCAATACTCTTTTCCCTAACATGATCGCCCCATATAGTATGAAATAACGCTTCACTCGATATGCCCCGAAACCCGTTTCAAATTACAAACCGTAACAAAGAGTTATTCGGTCTTCTCGTATTCTTAAAGTAGAGCAACATTGTTGTGACACGCAAAAGAATTCCAGTGTTAGTGCATAAGAATTAACTCACGTTTCACTGGTGTCTAATTGTTGTGCTAAAATGCTAATGCAATATATGTAATGGCATAAAATAGAAACTATTATTCATATTTCACGAAACACAACATAAAATTTATCCATTGTTTACAAGAAAATCTTACTATAAAAATGGCATTCAAATATGGCAAATTTTGACTATAATAAGGTTTCCCAAGCGTGTTTTTCATTTTTCGAAAACTTTTAGTCTCAAAATATGCTTTAGGCAACACTCCGAGTAACATGGAGTAAACGCAGTCAGGCGCGCACTCACGATTTCCGTTTTCCATGGCATTCATTATTTTGTCATAAATAAATTTGTATGCTACTTATGGCTAATTTGACAGGAGCAATCGGTGAAACACAACCATTGGTATTTCCCCGAATCTCCCACGACCACCACTTGGTTCGTGTATTCTTGTATTTGGTTGGTATGTCCTAGTAATTGGTTCGTGTATTCTTGTATTTGGTTGGCGTATCGTCAGGTTGGCATATTCTTGCATTTGGTTGGTATTTCCTTGTTTTTGGTTGGCACATGCTGTATTTGGTTGGTAAGTCATTGTATTTGGTTCGTACATCGTTGGCTTTGGTCCGCATATCCTCGTATTTACCAGGTTTATCCTTTGATTTGGTTCGTATCTCCTTGTATTTGGTTGGTATGAGATCGGTTGTCGTCCACAACCTGGCCAAGGCAATAGTCATTTCTCTTTAACAAATTATTTCCACGGAGGAAGAGGCTTGTCTTCGCTGAAGACAGCAGTCACAAATAAACAGCATCGGTTGCAAATACTTATATTGTATAAGTATCTGCGGTAAAAACATTCTGTATAACGCCACTGTCTTCTCTACATGGCGATCAGTTTGTCCAGTAAATGTTGCTGATTGGAGAGGATTGGCAGTAGTTAGTGGTCGAACCGCCACACTCCCCGCTCGCACTATTATGCCGCCTGCAGGCAGCGCTGTGAGAGCAGATGACAACGTATTGTCCCAACCAGTTGCCATGGTCACGGATTTGGCAGCATGATTCCCTTCACGACAAAGGGCACAATTAAATTTAATAGAATTTTTTTTCAGTAGATTAAACTACTTTCTCTAGGAATAGCTCAAAGAAGCTAAACATTTGGCGTCCGATCAGCCATGTTGACTTGATATTTGTTGGTGTTTATTAATTTTTTTGTGATACATTGATTCTCCTTCGATGTCCATTGATTTTTTTCCGCTGGCATATTTTCAATATTGGACTCTATTTTCGACTCTTCGTGTCACACATATTGTCTGATCCAAATGCTGAGTATTCTAAATGTGGTCTAATTAACAAGATGCAGTAATTAACGGCAGTGTGATATTCGCGGTTATCAGAGTATCTCCAAATTATGGGCATAACTTCTCTCTTCATTAAATTAATATGGTAGTTCCAATTTAGTTTTGGGTCAAGATATAATGCTAAGTATATAATCTGTTGTATTTTCCGTTTGATGTTTAACATAGTCTTTCAGCGTGATTTTTTGTGTGACACTGTGCCACTGCGCGTATTTTTACCCAGTTCGATTTTGAACTGTATTTCTAGTAAATCATAGTAACCGTAAATTTTCAAAGTGTCTTTGATAGCCATGTGTGAAAAGGGCACTAAAAATCAATAAAATGTCATTTCATTTCATATCGTGGGTAATTCGTGATAATTTTGAGACATAGCCAGCTAATAATGGCAATCGTGATTCCAACACTGATATTAACGACCTTTAAATACAGTGAGCCGACCGTAGCCCCTATTCGATTACGCTGTGAGGAATAAGCTACGTTTAATTTTCACCCCTGACAAAGGTCATCAAAGCATTTAAATATAGATTGCTCTCTATTTTATTAAACCCATACGAAAGAGCTGCCCCACGACAATGAGTGCCTCGCAGGTGTCATTGCTCTACGACATCAACAAACGCAATTTATATTGTGCGCAGAGGTAAGGATGACATGAGGGTATTAAAACCTATTAATATCTATTCGTTTGGATTTCAGTGCCGTACACAGATGTTGTGACAAGTCAAAAGAGTTGATTTCGACCGTTCTACAAAAGCGTTACACCCGAAAGCGATCCACGCATAAGAATGATTGATTCAATCCATTATGTCGATTTCGTAGCTTAAGTCCAGCACGCAAACACCAGTCCAAAGGCCTCCGTTCTACTTCACCCGAAGCGTCTTGTATAGCGATTTCGTTTCGTGCGTTGCTATATAGCTAACCTTTATATTAAAGGACTTTACCGCCTGCCAGGTCATTAACACAGCCGTATTAAATATCCATGATGACTTTATAAGTACGGAGGTTTACAAACATAAATTTGCCATATACATTGGGTGGATTGACGCGCATTGGCAGATCACTCCTTCATCGTGATTATGACGTACGCTGTATATTATTCGTTTCCTTGACACTATTTTGAGTTTCTCTCAAAATAGGCAATTACATGCAGTGGTCGGATCAGGAAAATTACTACATTAATATAAAACTATTAATACGATATCGATTGTTATTCTTTTACCAATTTACCACGTCGCTAAAATACAACTTAGTTCACTGTCATCTTGAATTAGTTTCCTTTAAGAACCCCTGCCAAATAGGTCAATTAAAATCCATACGTAATATAAATATTTGATTTATTATATCATAGCAGACTTTGTGTTCTCTGTACGAGCTATAAACTATCCTTATTTAAGTAGTCGTAAACTGTGTCTGAAAGGTAATGACAGGTTTAATGCGATCAGCTAGCTGTTTATAAGATTGTATTGGCTAACGACGTTAATTCGAACGATACCTCGAAGGACTGAGCTCAGATCCAGGAATTCAGTTAAAGGAATAACTAAGCGACGTTCAAACTTGTTCGAACTTCAATTTACGATAGTCTCCCGCGAGGAATCATAACAAATCGAACGATGGAACTAACTGCAACAGACGATCGCCGAGCCCGCGCATCTTAAAATGTCCGCGTCACAGCCACCGAAGCAAAGCAGTTCGCGACGACTCCCTCCCATATCCAACGTGTTCAACAAACCCAACATAGTATCTAAACTTTCTCGCTCCCCGATCACGGCGATTGGAGCAGCAGGCGTCGGTGCGAAGCCTACAGTCAAACCCGATATGGTCGTTACTGGTAAGTAAGCGGTCTATTACTTTTGTGATAATAATAAACTAATGAACTATACAAGTACACACGATTTAATAGTGTAGGTAAAGTGTACTGACACTGATGACACAGGAAGGAGCGATCAGATGCTTAAGTTATAAAGAACATCAAGTTAACATTCCTTCGAGAATAACTACTGTACATATTATATTGTTATTCAAAGTGTAATTGGGCATTTTATATA
>WURV02191841.1:0-12332 GCA_011762755.2 Epimenia babai | reverse complement strand
GCATATACAATACCTTCGACACTCACATATCACCCCGCCAAGGATAATATCGAGCATCTACCGATTTTAGAGATGGGTATACTCCAGCAATCGGGGATAAATGACTTGCTGAGGATCACCGCAAAAAAGTCGACTGGTGGGAGGTTTCGAACCCGCGACCTTTCGGTTACGAGTCCGGCGTACCTACCACTCGACTAACTGCTTCCCCGTGTAAATGTATTTAGGTATGTAGGACTAATACCTCGTCTTCTGCACCCCTCATCTATTTGTACATCACAGCATTAGTTAGCTTTGATGGGACCAAATTAAATTTGCCTCTACAATGTTTTATTCTGCATAAAGGATTTGGAGAAAAGAAGGAAAGAACTTCAAGAGAGAGAACAGAAAAGACGGGAGGACTTAAAAAAGAAGGTGGGCTGCTCAGATGAAGCTGTCTGTGTGTTTATGAAGTCTTTCACTAAACGAACATGTGTTGATGTATATGCACAATGGTAATGTATGAGAACTGGGTGTCACGGTAGGATTGGCACATTAGTTACGCATGCCATTTACGTAGCTCACATGGCTGTGTTTGAGATATTTGTGGTATTGTCTCTTGGGTCACTATTTTGTCAACTCACCGTCTGTTCGTCAATGCTACCCTGTTTGTGCATACATACATGTAAAGACACATACAGACACATGGAGATATGTACAGACACATACAGAACAGAAAGATACAGAATAGGCACATACAGACAGGCACAGACACGTACAGACACATACATAGATGTACAGACATGTATAAACACGTACATACATGTAGATAGATGTACAGACACATACAGATGTCTACAGACACGTATAGACATGTACGGACACATACAGAACAGACACAGAACAAACACGTACAGACACATATGGAGAATACAGAGACAGACATGTACAGATGCGTACATACACATAATAGAGACACGTACAGACACATACAGTCACATATGTATACATCCAGTCACGTACAGGCACATACAGACATGTACAGATGCATGTACCTACAGATATGTACAAACACATACAGATATGTACATACACATGCAGAGACAGATACATACAGATATGTACAGACACATACTGAGACAGACACATACAGACACACACGTACAGAAACCGACATATACAGACACGTACAAACACGTACATACACCTACAGACACACATATATATACACGTACAAACACATACAAACGTATACACACATTCAGACAAATACAGACATGTACAGACACATAGAGAACTGACACATACAGAAGAGACGCATACAGATACATACATATATATACAGACACATTCAGACATGTACGGACACATAGAGACACATACAGAAGAGACGCATACAAATACATACATATACATACAGACACATTCAGACATGTACAGACACATAGAGAACAGACACATACAGAAGAGACACATACAGATACATACATATACATACAGACACATTCAGACATGTACGGACACATAGAGAACAGACACATACAGAAGAGACGCATACAGATACATACATATACATACAGACACATTCAGACATGTACAGACACATAGAGACACATACAGGCACCTCCAGAACAGACACGTATAGAGACATATATGAGGACTAATACAGGGGTACAGGGTAGCGTGATAACTCAGTAAATAGTGCCCAAAGTGACAGATTCGTATTCTGCCCATTGCTCCTTGTCTTTTCACATTGTTCTTCAGGGCATGGGATTATTTCACTGTTCAACTTTCACATAACGTAAGTTATTTGCAGCAATGCTGATACATTTGCCATGAAAATTTGTGGGAATAGTAATACAAATATAATTTATTGTTATTGTCAGGAATCTCGCATGAACAAAGCACGAGAAGACGGATGGAAGCCCATTCACCGTGCTTGGGGTGTGGCACCGGCTGGTGGGGGTGGCGATGCTGTCGTAAGTCGTTGTTTATTTGTTTATAGTGTGTCATAAAACTGTGTCAATGGGGATGCTGATAATTCATTAAGATATAATTGATACATTTATTCATCTTTATATATATATTACAGTTATTCAATTGAATGGTACATGTATAGCCTACAATGTAAAAGGGCCATTTGTATTGGTGGCTCAAGGTTATGAAATGGATTAGAGTGACTTTTGTGATTGGATGGTTGTATGTTCCAGGGAGGGATTAGAATAGAGAAGCGTACCCCACGAGAACGTGGCCAATATCCTGAGTACCACGCATTTCTTGACAATCGCAACAAACCTGAGTCTGGTGCGGACTTGCCCGGTCAGTCTCTATTAAATGGTGTTTATTTACCCAGTCAGTCTCTATTAGTGTTTTTTCACCCAGTCAGTCTCTATCAGTCTTTGTTCACCCAGTTAGTCTCTATTAGTGTTTGTTTACCCAGGCAGTCTCTATTAGTGTTTGTTTACCAGCTTCAGTCTTCGGGTCAGTCTCTATTAGTGTTTGTTTACCTTGTCAGTCTCTATTAGTGTTTGTTTACCCAGTCAGTCTCTGTTAGTGTTTTTTCACCCAGTCAGTCTCTATTAGTGTTTGTTTACCCGGTCAGTATCTATTAGTGCCTTTTATCCAGTCAGTCTATATTAGTTTTTGTTTACTCGGTCAGTCTCTATTAGTGTTTGCTTACCTGGTCAGTCTATATTAGTGTTTGTTTACCCAGTCAGTATCTATTAGTGCTTTTTATCCGGTCAGTCTTTATTAGTGTTTGTTTACTCGGCCAGTCTCCATTAGTGTTTGTTTACCTGGGTCAGTCTCTGGGTTAGTCTCTTTTAGTGTCTGTTTACCCAAGTCTGTCTCTATTAGTGTTTCTTCACCCAGTCAGTCTCTATTAGTGTTTACCCAAGTCAGTCTCTATTAGTGTTTGTTTACCCGGGTCAGTGGTACTTGGTAGATGTGATGAGACATGGTTTGACTAGAGCCGAATATGTATCTCATGATGGCAGACGGCTCCCATCATGAATATAACCAGATCCGTGGTTATGACAATGCAAAAACACAGGACTAGTTAGTTTAGAAAAGGCTGGATACTCAACCATTGTGTGGGCGACACGGCACTTTACAATGCTAGCCTATAACTGTGGTTAACATGACAAAATTATCAGCCTTACTAAGGGGTGGGGGGAAAACACCTAGTGTGAAAAACCTACTGGGTCTGGGCAGACAAACAATTGACCTTTTTCATTCACGCCACTGGTTCCAAATTTCTGCTATGAAAGGTCAATAGTTATTTACAATGAAATGACAACATAGCCGGGAGGTAATCGACATAGAGTCCATCCATAGAGCATCTGAAACACAGCAAACGTCAGAGGGAAAAGCCCCAATAGAATCACACTGCCAGGGCTACCATGCCCGCCCCCCCTCCCATGGTCACAAGGCATTTCTGGGCAAAAAAACAACCACAGGAAAGAGCAGGAATTGAACAAGGGTGCTCTGGATTCAAAGTCAAATGCTCTATCTATGGTAACTGCCCCTTAAACACAAAGACAAGAAGTTTTACACAATTTATCACTAATTAGACACCAATGGTGACGATTTAGTAAGAGTTTTGTAACAGAATTGTATCATCTCACTAGATCTCACAGATGTGATTATTTTCACCACAGACAATGCCACTCCAGCACCGAGTAACGGTGTGGGGCAGAGAGCATCGGGTGATCCACGATTAGATGTTGGTAAACAACCACCCAATCCCTACCGGTAATTTTGATATTTATCTACACAGGCAGTTTTTATAGTACGTCAATATAGTTAGTTGGAACAGTTCATTTACATCGAAACACATCCCTAGCATTTTTGCGTAAAAATAGATTCCTTGTTACCATCCTTCAATCATGGAAATACTCTTGTCTTGAAATACGTCTTGGACAAGTTATAAAAATAAAGTAAATAAATTAACAAATCAATCAATAAATGATGAATTCCCTGATCAACGTTGACAGACGCGACAGCGGAGGGGTGAGTGAGCGGGCGGGGATTGTCAAGGAGTTCCTATGTCGCAAAAAAGAGGCTGCAGCCAACAGGGCACGTGGTCAGGGTGACCTTTTTGGCCGACCGGTGCGTCATTCAGTTTATCCTTCCAAAACTGTTCATTTTCTTTTTTCTTCTTTTTTCTTCATTTTTGATAGGACGGTCTAATCCTGGTATATAATTTCCTGCATTTTTAATTATTATTCATAAGTTGCCATAGATTATTAGTGTGATTATCTTATTATTGCACCTGACCAGGTATACTCTTTATCATTATTTAGTCAAGGTGTCAGCTTTGTGTTTCTTGTGTATCTAATCACAGTATTATACTTATTTTCCCTCTATAATTTTACACCTTTTCTCTGTGGGTTAGGAATTTTTAGATATCTTTATTATTAATAATTTTCTGTTATAAGGTCATAACATGTCATATACATGTGAAACAATGCTCTGTCATATTTCTGTACATTTTCAAGTGTGTTATACACAACAAAACGATACATACATACAAATTTATTGAAAATTGATTCCGCAACTTTGCCAGAATAACAGTATTTGCTTATTACAACAGATAGGTGTTATCTCAGAATAATTAAATTATTCATAATTTTAATAGGAGTATTTGGAGAAGTTACGCCAGGTGAGATTACAGAATTTCAATGAGAGACGGAATCTCGTTGCACAAAGTAATAAGACTAAGGTGCGTATTTTTTTTTCAAATCTTAGTACATATACAAAAAAATTCATCTTATTTGAATATTTGTTTTGTCAATATCTATACGCTAACAGTTTCCTTTATTTGAATCGCCTGATTCATTGTGAAATTGTGTGCATTTTGATTTTTTGTTGAATTACGCAAACTAGCTTTACAATAAATGAGTGTTTTTTTCGCAATGATTTTTCAATTTATAGAGATACATGCAACACATGTAAGGACATTTGCTGATGATTATACAAATATATGTGTGATGCATCTGAGAAGGGGAAGCAATTGAAGCAAACTTATTCACATTACTGCCCCTTGTTTTGATTTTATTCTTCAGAAATTTGCAAAAGTAAAGACATCCACTGTTATAACATGATTTTGATTCAGTCTTTACATAGATCAACAATTACAGTAGATATATCGACTTTCTGGGGATTTAATTAATGTGAAATATGGTCGACAGAGAGGTGAATTAGTAGATGTGGATATATTTCACTTAGTGAGTGGCACATGTAGCCAATGGTCTTTATGGACACGAATTGACCATGTGTCCAGACTGAATGGCTTCAACTATAGTCATCTCCTGACCATCGATTCATGGATGTAATCTTTCTGTCATATTAACCACAGCATATATACAATAACTGTGTGAAGGATGGCCTAAACAAACTGGTTTATCCCAACTTCTTGCCACATGCATACATAATAGATGGGATTGCTGTACCGATGAATTGTGTGTTTTTTGTGCTATTCTATTATAGGATGATGATTGGGACAGACAGAAAAAGATCGCTGCATTGAAAGTACGCAATTTGTATATTTCTCTTGATTATATCATTGTTATAGTTACCTACCTATTTCATGTGTATGCATTGGTAATTAGTCATTCAGTCAGTCAATCAGTCAGCCAGCCAGTCAATCATTCATTCAGTCATTTATTCAGCCAGTCAATCAGTCAGTCAGCCAGCCAGCCAGTCAGCCAGCTAGTCAGTCAGTCAATTAGTCAGTCATTCAGTCAGTAAATCAGTTAGTGTGCCAGTGAATCAGCCAGTCAGTGAATGAGTCAGCCAGTCAATCAGTCAGTCATTCAGCCAGCCAGTCAGTCATTTAGTCAGTCAGCCAGTCATTCAGTCACCCAGCCAGTCAGCCAGTCAGTCAGTCAGTTTGTTACTAATATCTGCTGTGTTCCCTCTTTGTTGACTATACAGTCCCAGAATATACCTAAACATTAATTAACCGCATAACCTTCTAACCACACCCGAGCATCTACTTGCTCAATCCTACCATCGAGAAAATACTGTCTAACCATATATAGGCATTCCAGATCATACCGTAGTTTATAGTACGTAATTTTACAACATTATCATTTAGTTATTATTGTCTTTTATGTAATTAGCCATTATACTGTTTGTCTTTCATTTCACAAGTCTTCAATTTTATTCGCTTGTGGTTTTTTAAAGTAGCTGAAATTCACATACAAAAAAAACGTTCCCTCTCCTTGTACAAGAACCCACGATCTCCAGTTAACCAGTCGGCTGCTCTACCTACTGAGCCAATGTGGCAGGGTCCAGCCTGCACATTTACATATTTCATTACCATTGAGGCATCAGGCAGACATTGATGTTTAAAGTCCGTATACTATACCAGCGATATACACAAATATTTGTAACCAGCATGGTAGACTATAAACTGAGTGGCTGATTTTGGTGGTGTTTGCTATATTAAATTGACATCAATGTAGGTAGCCAATGTGGTTCTCTGGATAATTAAGAGAAATACTCAGAAAAGTCTCGCCCTCTACTGGGACTCGAACCAGGTGACTGGTCTGGTGCTCTAGCAAATTAGTTATTTGTAACATGACATCTTTTTAGATGCAAGCAGAAGATCGAGCCAAAGTATTGAAGGAGGAGGTCATAAAGCAGCGCTTGAAGCACAATATCTGTCCTCAAAATATACAGGTAACAAAATACAGGTAAAGGTATGGGTAAAGGCAAGGTTTTGGTGCTACTTTATAATTAAATGTCAGTCACACATACAACATTGGCCCGTTACATCCCTCAGATATTTTTATAATAAACCATTCCACGACAAATCTTTCTCAATATTCAAGCACAAAAGTCTCGCTCATTTCCTATTGTAGAAGGCGCGGGAAAAAATCCCTGGTTTATGCTGGTTCAAACTCGCACCCTCTCGCATGAAAGGCAGCGCATCTAACCACTACACCACAGGCGCCAACAATTTAATGATATATATGTATATAATGGTATATAATATGTATGGATACGTATGTAATTATACAGTTGTACATCATGAAGGACAGACACGATGTTTGTAGACACGAAAAGATAAGGTTTTAATAACGAGGTTTGGGTTGATGAGTGGTCTCTATTTCAGTCTAAAAATTAGCTTTTGAAAGTTGATCTATTGATTTCAGAAGAAGATTGCAGAATGTGCAGAGAAAGATGCCAAGTAAGTATTTAGTTGAAAAACTCTGGTTGAGATATGGCGTAAAAGACACTGTTCAGTGATTATATTATTATGTTGATAAATAGAATGCTGGGTGGCTGTTGGTCGTTTATAGCAGACATTCTATCTGATCTGTATTGTGTGCTGGTGACTGGCTCTGTGTAATTGTTATTACATTGACATTGTTAGCATAGCTGAACAACACCATCCCCCACCCCTGTTGTATGTGAGTGGGTACATGCATTCATAGTTGAACAACTCCCTGGGTAGGCAAAATGAGCATTGACACTTGCTGGAAATACTCTAGCACTGTATTTGAGGCCTTCCAGTATGTTGTTGAGGATGACAGTAACAAAGATCATCACTGGCTGATTGGCCATTTATACAGAGACCAGGCAGCAGGGATGGCAGACGGCTGATGTCTCACTATTTTCATCCTCTCATTTATGTGTCGATGCAGCAGACGGCTGATGTCGCACTATTTTCATCCTCTCATTTATGTGTCGATGCAGCAGACGGCTGATGTCTCACTTTTTTCATCCTCTCATTTATGTGTCGATGCAGCAGACGGCTGATGTCTCACTATTTTCATCCTCTCATTTATGTGTCGATGCAGCAGATGGCTGATGTCTCACTATTTTCATCCTCTCATTTATGTGTCGATGCAGCAGACATCTGATGCAGCACTACTTTCATCGTTTCATTTATGTGTCGATGCAGCAGATGGCTGATGCAGCACTATTTTCATCCTCTCATTTATGTGTCGATGCAGCAGACATCTGATGCGGCGCTATTATATATTTCAACCATTTGTGATTGAATGACTATTAGTACCACCAAATGATATATGGTGGTTTTGCTGGGCTAAATAAAAAATCCACTTGATGTGTCCAAATAGGACCAAACCACAAGACATGACACCTGCACCACCGGTCCATATGACCGGAGCTCTCAGGGCGATAGGGGTTGTGTCAACGGCAATCACCTCTGAAACACCTGCTCCATCATGTCCAATGACCAAAGCCATGAGAGCCATTGGGGTCCGGTCCCCAGAACAACAACAGCAAGAACAACAATCCAATGAAAGGTCACCTAGCGAATCTAGGTGTGTTGTCATTAACTTATTTTATTAGATATGCTTGTAACTCGCAAAATCCTAAGTACTGACGGATTCATTCATCTATTTGTCCATCGCCTAAGTCACAAAAAGTTTACCAATAACAAGAGATACTTGTTAGTGTGCGACATGTGTGAGTGATAAGTCTTTTCGTGGGATGGGAATGTTTGATATTCATTTTATATATGCACATCATTTGTCCATTTAGAGACATTGTCAAGAAATATAAAGAGTCAATTCTGAAGAAGCTCAACGAAAATGTAAGTCTGATGAAATACACCATACTAAACCTCATACAGCCACAATTGTGTCTTGTTTTTCATCTGCTCATTGCATGTTGCAAACAAGTCTTATGGACTTTAGAACAGTCAGGGTGACAGTATGATCCGAAACTAATAGCCTTTTAATACCTTTCTATTTTTGATGATTTGAAAAAACAATGGATTTTATGTACCGAGTAGAGATAGATGAGCCGGAAAACGCTCAAGTACAACTGACAGCATCTCAGTTACTGTAACTGTACCGAATCTGTGTACTTCATTCTGTGGTTGCAAAAGCACTAGCCCTCAGTCAATCAAAATAGGACTATGGAACGTGCAATTTGCAAACTCCAAGACAACAATGATCCAGGAAGTCATACTGGAAAAGGGAATGGACTTTTTCTTATCAACGAGACCTGGCTAAATGCTGGGAATGATAATGGAAAAACTATACATGACCTGTTACCCCAGCAATATGTCATTAAGCATTTCCCGTGACCCGTAAACAAACACGGTGCTGGAAATGCTCAGATAACACCAACATTATATCTTTTGAAATTCTTGAAGACTCTATCAAGACCACCGCAAATGTACAGCATCTGCATCTAGCATTATATCCTGCTGCTCCAAATCATTCTATATTCACGATCTCAATTTAGAAATTATGCTAGCATCACACCATTGCTTAATTACTTGCACCCTGGATAATGTCAGTGATAACCAGAAAACAGATATGTAGGACCAGAAACATTGACCTGACCTCGTTTATTGTATCGTTGATTATCAGTCATGCAATACCCACACTCACACCAGACCCATAGACATAGATAGCATACTGCACCTATTCCTAGACTGACACACCTCACTGACCAATGTCCATCACCCAACACGCTTGCGGCAGTCATGGTTTGATGCCGCCATTGCCAGCGAATCGCGTGGTCGTCGTAAAGCTGAATGCATATACAGAAGATACCCCACAGCAGACAACAAATACAAATTTATTGGAGTCATTAAATACACTGGAGCACTCATTGATGAATCTAAAAGTGCTTACTACATCAACAAAATATCAGAATCTGGCAACCACAGGGAAACCTTCACAATAATTCAGTCTTTAACATCGACAGCAGAAACTAATCATGTCCAAAAAACATAACTCAAGATGAACTACCAAACAAATTTGCTCACGTACTCAAAGGGATCAAAACCTGTCAAAATGAAAACAATCCATCTTGACACTATTCCAAAAGAAATACTTACATCTTGTTTGCCAACATTAATCCCGTATTACGTCTATAATATTAATAATGTTCTAGAAACATCTGTCTTTCCAAAAGAAATGAAAAATGCCCTTGTCCAGCCATTAATCAAAAACCTACACACAATTTTGATGTATTAAAATTTCACAGGCCTGTATCACATTTACTAAATGGATCAAAAACATTGAGAGTATCATAGCAGACCAATTAGTCACACTTATCTGGACACAGAATCTATTTACACCCAAATGATCAGCTTACCCCAATCACCGTAGCATCGAAACTATACTAGCATACATGACAGATAACATACTCAAATATCTAGACAATAATAAAGTTGTCATGCTTTTATTGTTAGACCTCTCAGCAGCATTTGATACTACTGACCACAATATATTACTTCACATACTGCAACACCACTTTGGTATTATAGACAAGGTATTACAATAATACAGTCGTATCCACAGGAATGCATGTTCACATTCTCCATTGATGCATTGACATCAACACCCACACCTCTCCTTTATGGAGTGCCCTAAGGTAGCATTTTGGACCCCATACTATTTAAAATGTATACAAAACCTCTAATGTGCATTCTTTATAATTGTGACATTAACTACCTAATATACGCAGATGACACCCAATTATGGCTCCCTAATGATCTGGACAACCCATCTGACATAGTACACAAAATGAATATAGTAGAGAAATGTTCAATTGATATCCAGAGGTGGATGACAGCTCACAAATTACAACTTAATACAGACAAAACTGAATACATACTCATTACACCCAAATCAAGACGCAAACCTATAACCTGATATCACACTTGGAACTGTCACAATACAGCCAACATCGCAGGTTTGCAACCTCGGTGTTATCTTTGACAAACACCTCACTTTAGAAGAACACATCGACAAAACCATCAAAACATGTCACATGCACTTACACAACATTTCATCCATACGACAATTCCTTACATACCAGCAACGAAATCATTAATACATGCTTTTATTACATCCAAGTTAGGCTTCTGTAACACACTTCACATTAATTTACTGGCTACAAAAGGTACAAAATAAATACAGCTGCAAAACTCATCTTCAAAATTAGGAAATATGAACATGTCACTCCGCTACTACACCAACTTTACTGGCTACACATTACCCAAAGATTACAATTCAAAGTACTACTCCTAACACACAAAAGCAATATACTCTGATGCCCCTAAATACATAAAAGATATTATGTAAAAGAAACACGCAAGAAACACACAGCAATCACAAACAACAACAAACAATAACCATCGAGCCTTATCACAGCAGGACCAAGGTAACAGGAAAGAGAATTTTCTTTTCAGCCGCAGCACTTATCTGAACAAATTACCACCTCAACTTTGTTCAATTTCACACTTTGTATCTCAACTAAAAATGCATCTTAACATATAATCTTTCAACTCATTTATGAGTTTATTCGTAAATATTTTGTAGTATGCACATTCTTTTTGTAAATATGATGACTCGAAGGAAAGTGACATCTGACTCGATACTATATTGATAACCTGCACTATACAAATATCTGACATTCATATTATTATTATATCTTCCTACCTGTTCCTTCTCCTTACCATGTATATTTTTATTGTGACTGTTTCCTATTTTTCTCTCCTCATTTCATATGACTGTATATATACAGTATATTGTATCAATAGGTGAACTACCTGTGTGTTTGAATAGTTGATTCTCTATTGATCTCTTCAGCAGCTGCCAGCCTCACGAATTAAATGGGGCGTACCATCAGCCACCCCCATCCACAACCCTGGGGATGTATCAGCGAGATCCCAATGGGGGGATAAGGAGCAGTTAGACTTGGAAAATGTACCAATGGACCAACTGTCATCAGAAAGTTTGTTTGTTCTTGTAAAATACAGACTTTTATATCTTGGTTCACAGATGCTACACGGAAATGTTTAACAAAAGTTGTTTTAATTTGATCCTGGGAATGCAGGTTAACAGATGAAATGGAGTGCTTTATTTGATGCAAGCGGTTCACTTACAGTCGTGAGAATAAACGATGTGTTTACATCTGTCAGGTTTATACACTACATGTAAAACAGAATAGCTGCTACAATAGATGGTATACACAAAAGGTTCATTCCCTGCGCAATCAGTATGATTCAGTAGCACCGAGCTCGCAGCTGGGCAACAGGGTGGTGCAACATGGTGGTGCTGTGGTAAGTGGCGGGCAAAAAATTTATTTGTGCATTAGTGGTGAGGAATGAGCAGCACTCATTTATTGAACTTGTGGCTCAATGACTTGAAATATATATATATATATATATATATACATACCACCACACACATACACATAATATATTATGTCAATATATATGCTGTACTTATATATATACATATATATATACACCGTCTATATACATATACACATTTATACTTATATATGCTCTATATACCTATTTCCGTATATACATATATACGCACACTGTCTATATATAGATACACAAATAT
>WURV02191819.1:0-12333 GCA_011762755.2 Epimenia babai | reverse complement strand
AAACCGTAACTGAATCGGTAAACCGTAACTGAATCGGTAAACCGTAACTGAATCGGTAAACCGTAACTGAATCGGTAAACCGTAACTGAATCGGTATACTATAACTGAATCGGTATACCGTAACTGAATCGGTATACCGTAACTGAATCGGTATACCGTAACTGAATAGGTATACCGTAACTGAATAGGTATACCGTAACTAAATCGTGTACTATAACTGGTATTTATGATTTAATACTGCTATGAATAACACTGTGCATTTCTTTATAACTCATAGCTCTTATCTTTTGTGTTAAGTAGAAATAAGTTTGTTTTATAGTGATACCTGAATGTAACTCACGCCATTGTAGGGCACCATTGCACGGCTTTGCCTACATATGATTTCATTTTTGCGATATTTGTTCTACTTTCCACTGTATTATTCAACATTGTTATCTGTTTAGTGCTCGCTGTAAATATGCATAATTGCATCCAACATTGATCTGCATTACCTGTATACTGTTAGGTGTAAATTTTATATAATTCAAGTAATTACATTATAGTCTTAGACCATTCGCCTATTCTTCCATGTAAAGTGTGTTTGACAGCTTGGCTAATAATTACACTTTAATCAAATAAATTTAATTTCATTTTCATTTCATATAGATTCTCCTACTTTTCTCAGGATTTACATTCACTTCTCCCACTGATGTAATCCTTACCATGAATACCTTTCTAAATACCAGTATCTGTTGATCCGTCACACTCTATTCATGGACCAGTGGCCTTCAGCCAGGGCAACCAGTGGTTCTTACTTTTAGAACCTGCGTTTCCCATAAACTCCCACATGAATCAGCTTTCATATTTATAATCATATTCTGTGATTGTTTTTTTATTTTTTATAGGTATATTACAGGCAGGAAAAAAATTGTAAACAATATCATTGTCCATATAAAAAAATAATTATCATAAAATATCGCTTTAATATCTATACAACAACAAAGTCATAGACTAAATATCTTTATTAAGCGTGTAACTTTATAATTTTCATCCAACTTTTATTTCCTCAATTCAGGTAAAAATCAGTAAAAAAAACTGATATTGCTAAAATGTTCCAACAAATTCACAGATTAATTCTTCGAGTAATATTTGTAGGAAATAAATATGGCATAGCTGATCCCTCTTGTCTTGCTGACTGCACCTTTTCGCCTCTCGGGTGGTAATTTGACACATACTTGGGTACATACTCTCTTGTATAACCTAAATACATACAATAACCACAACACCCATTGTTCAACAAGTTCCTACAAACATTTAAGTCTAAATCACAATGTGTACATCTAGTTAACTCCAGCGACCATTCTTTCTCAGCTGGTAATCACTTGTCACAGGTCCCACGGCCCCCAAAGTACAGTAACAAGTGGTCACTTCATTCACCATTGTATGTGTCCTCAGTACTAAGTACTGTTCATCCAATTCATTCAGTTATGATAAACTAACCCTAATCCTAAATCTCTTTAATTTTATTGCCGAAACGAAATTTCTTTCACTCAACTTTGTTTCAATTTTGGAGCATCATCATCATTCATTTAATGATGTAATAATTTAGCACTCTGCTAAGACTAGGTATGTACCCGCTTTTTAGCTGAGCTTCAATAAATTGCCAGCAATGGTTCCACTGAATGTTATCATTTTAAACTAAGATATTGTACGTAATTGTATATATGGCTAAACTTATTACGATCTGTCATCCATGTAATTTTGTTATCACTTGGATGTTTCATTTTCTGCGTGTAAAATATCTTATTGGGAAAAATTGTTTCACTATACTCTCATACAGATTATTTTACACTGATAATTTGACGCTGATAATTTGACAGAAAATTTAAAAGTGATAATTTGAAACGGACAATGAAACAGATAATTTGAAACGGACAATATTACACGGATACCGTAATTTCATACTGTGAATTTGATGCTGATAATTTGTATAGTGTCATAGTTAGCAACAAATGGATGATTTTGACTATGAAGTTGACCCCCCATTTACCATTATTGCCACTCTAGCAAACAGTGCCAATGCAGTAAAGCTGATTACAGTAATAGAAGGCTTTTATTTTTCATATTGAATCGATGTAGATGAAATGAGATTTTTCAGCATCTGACAATCTGACAGCATTTGTTACTCGGTACACATACAGACTTTCACACAGACAAGCTAAAAATTCCGTATAATTATCTATGCATAATTCTATGAAATGTGGTCATCGAAAGGAGATGTTAATAGTAGATATATGATAGATAGAATAACTATAGCACATAGATGTATCCATGTACCATCAGTATTCACCCATTCACCCTTGGTCAGTAAATAGGGTACAGTTACCTTATGGATTTGGCACTAACGATTATGGTGTAAATAAGTTATTTAGTCATTCGATCATGCCATTAAATATTGTTAAAAACAAACTTAATTGATTAAGTAATTTAAATTAAATCCATTCAGAATGATTGATTTTTGTATCGAAATCGCGTCACTTTTAAGAATACAGTATTGCGCCATTTTTGATTTATAGCGCATTTAACAGTTAGTTGTATAAATTATATTAATTGATATCTGTAATGAGGTAATATTCCTGTTATTGTGATACATTGTTTCTCATCTCAGTAATTCACAACTTTGTGGAAATTGATCTGTTTGATGCAATTCCGTGATTCCGATTATATGGCAGGCTTTCACTTATATTCCTACATTTTATAGAGCTTAAAATCGTCTTATAGCTAAAATTGTCTTAAAAATAAAATGGAATTTTCTTATTAATTAATGCTATTAAATATTTGTCTCCATGTATCTCTAATGAATTTTCACAATGTACCAGTCATCAATAAATTTTTCTCTATCAATATTCAACCATGAGTATTTCCCGGACTGGAAGGAAGGCAGGATTCAGGCTACACCAACACGCCACAGAATCAGTGCACTACTGGCGCCAACAATCTTACCAACTAATATTGCCCCACGCCCTCCGGAGGGAAGGGATAGGCATCATTCAGTTCCTGGTGCCGCAATCTGACTCATGCTCGAACTATCCATCAAGTGCCCTACCACAAGCTAGCCGAGCCTGTTTTTTGATTAGTTACTTCCACTTCCACAAGACAGCGGCGTTCCCCTGCCTCTCACCAAAAGAACATATATTTCTAGCCCGTCAAGTCAAACGCGGCATACACAGTGTGTTATTAATGAAAAAGGTTTTTTATACTAATTACATTGCTTTTTACCGCTATAATGGCATTAGCACAGTTCTTTGCTTGCATTCTGACATCCTAATGCCTCTACTGAACTAATTTAGTGGTGGGTAGCAAGGTCTGTCACGGTCCAGCGACTCCATTCACAGGCTGGGGTCACAACTCGAGTCAACTGTCTACATGCCAATTACCCCGACTCCCTCATAGAGCTTTTAAATAGACATTAATGCTACAATCACTCTATACAAAATGCAGTCTTCACTAAAGTATGGATAACTCGAATGGATTATTCTGGAAATGGATTCAAAACTAAGGTAAGATAGACATGACCCGCGTTATAACGTTACATAAAGCATAGAATAATTAACAGACTCATGCACCTTTTCTGTCAACATTGTGATTAATACGACTACAATATCAACCTCTGTCCGTCTGGATTTCTTTGACGTGTAGGCTATATAGTAAGGATATTTAACCCTTGTCCCGCTAGATTGTTTTATGTGACATGTATTAAGCAAAGATATTTAACCCGTATCCTGCTCGATTTTTTTTATTTAAAATGTATTTAATGGAGATATCACTACATTCAGTGGGACAAGGGTTACTATTAGTAAAGATTAGTTTACGACTGTAATTCTCATGTTAAGTCTACCGTATGTCGCCGATGACAATACCTTGAATAAAATCTGTTACTCGCTGAATAATATGTAGGGGAGATTTATGTATTTTTTGTGTCATATACTGTACGTTCCGCTATTATATTCAATAGACATTGAATTATCAATTCTTGGATGATTTTGATTTCTCCAGGACAGATGGTTTTATTGCATGGAACTTTTCAAGATGTTTCAAATTTCATAATTTCGCCGATTGACAAAAACGAATTAAAAAACATCATATAATTATTTTCTTTTCTATTATTCAACAAAAAACTTTCTCAGTCCAAAAAACAATTAGGAAAGCTTTAAAAATTGCGATGTTTTATGATCTCCGATGCCATTATACCGAGATGTATGTAAATTTTTATGAATACTTCTGTGAAATATTTCAGTTAGTAGGCCATAAGTTAGGGCATACTCTTGGTGCAGGGGATTTTTTATTATTTAATTTTCTCTTTGTTAAAATTAGTCATCGATAGACTCAAAAAAGGGCGTGGTCTGAGTGAATGAGGTTTGGTCTGATCCACCCTGTCTGATTCGCGCTTACGTAGCCTGTCTGGTAAAAATCGGAACATTGATGCAAGATGCACAATGCAGCAAGCTATTTTAATGGTAGACTATTTTCATTTTGTATACTTTGCTTGATTGCATGTCTTCCAGGCATATCCGCTGTTTTCTCTCTCTTTTCCTTGAGAGTCTTCACAAAATGCCTTCGGTTTTACCGCTGCATTTTGTTGCATACAGAAACGCTTGGAGATACGCATCACCAGATGTAGTTATATCTCACGGTTATGTAATTCATTCATTCTGAAAGAAAACATGCCCATCATTACAGTGAATCTTGAAGATTGTGTTTTCTATATATCTAAATATACCTAAATGTACATTACCGTGCGGGCTTTATCCACTGGTTGATCCTTATCAGATATCATTTTTACCATATACATTTAGAAATACCCATTTTGTACGCGACAAATTAGCCGGTTATTTCGTCTGCTTGGCTGCATAGACGTGATTCTGGTGACATTAACAATCCGTCCCGCCAACTTGAGATTACAACCCTATATTTAACCAATAATCTCATATTGTAATTTTATTAAACACAGCAGTGGTTGGCATTTCTTATTCTGTCCTTTAGAAACCCCACTGCGCTATCTCCACTCAGTTCCGCCTTTTGTGTAAACTAAAAAGAATTTCAAGATAAACGAGTCCATTGTGATCCTCGTACTTGGTGATTTCTGCGATGATAAAGACGCCATATTTCTCGCTCATTATCTACCCGGATAACTTCAATGAATTAGTCAAGTAATGGGATCGCAGCGTGGGTAAGCTTTGTTATGGCTGGTGACAAAAGCGGGAATTGTGACGCCCCTTTAGGGATCTGCCGGCTGGACAGTCATTGTTGATCTGTGTATGTCTGCCCAGATGGGACGCCAGTCCTGGTGTCTCTAGCTTTGGCTGTTGTGATATTTCGTGTCTGTCACACACTTAACTACACTACAATATAGCAGCGTTTAATTTAAAAAACATATTTATTTTTACTGTTTATTAAAGGGAGACAACTCTATTACCCTTAATCCGAATCGTGTTTGATATGAAAGTGACAGGTTCGTGTAATGGTAAATATAGCCAACAAGCTTGTTACCATCTTCTGTTCCTGCTCTGTATCACAATACTACAGCACAATCTTCTGCTTAGCCATACCCCAGTGACTTTCTTGAAACAGTTTTATACACCAAAATGGGCATAAACTGAATTAAACTATCATTGAGGTGAACAAAATATCGCGTATCTACCTTTACTGAGTATAATTTGACAAGCTAGTGATAAGAAATACTCTGAACTATGCCACAGAGTGCTGCTATATGAATATCGCAGCGTTTATGTTGTCAAATATACATACCAAAAATAATAGATGGTCTTAAAAAATACTCATATTACGCTCCACGTACAACTCGTATGTGTTTTCTCACTTTTTGTCGTTATTTTTTAAGTCACCCAAAAATTACATGCTTTGTACACAGTAATTTTAGTGACACCTGCAATAGCATATGACGATGATTTACCTTTGTGGACCTGTACATTATTTATTGTGCTTCTATATGAAAGAATGATTTATGGGGTGTTTTTTTCTTAAGTAAATGCAGTAATTTAGCTCTATTTGTACATGGTTATTTTTATCACTTACCCACTTTTGCAATGAGAAATTACACTACTATAAACGTCACGTATATGGTGTAAGCAAGTACATAAGTTTTATTACGTCACGTTCTTAGTACAGTTTACATTTCTTATTGTTTCTCGATGTGGTCCCCTCCCGCCTTGATGCAGCTATACAGGCGATTCTCGCTCTCAGTCTACACATTGTGCAGCATCTCGGGTGTTACCACGGCCACACGCTCCACTATTCGCTGTATCCCCTATATCATGCGGTTTGTGGCATAAATTCCATTTTTTTCGAATCCCCACAGAAAGAGGTCAAGAGGGGTGAGATCAGGTGAGCGGGCTGGCCAAGGTAGTGCTCTTCCACGGTCGATCCAATTCACCCCAAAGGTCTCAGTTAACCCTTACCGTATGCGAATTGCAAAGTGCGTGGGAGCACCAGCCTGTTGGTAGACCAGAGTATCTATGCCCATACCATTCGCCAGTTGATCCGGTATGAAGAACTGCTGCAGAATGTCCAGATAGTTGTCAACATTAATAGTTTTATTGGGGAAAAAGTACGGTCCGTATACATTGGTACCGTATAGTACATACCAATCATTCACCGTGGGTGAGTCGCGCTCATGCTCGCATGTTGCTGGCGGTCTCTCATCGCCCCATATGCGACAGCGGTGGGAGCTCACCCTGCCTGACACGTGAAACGTAGCCTAATCTGACGAGATCATACGACTCGTGGCATGCTCCCAGTTCATCAGCACCTCACCCAGTATGTGGCAGGCTTCAACTAGTGCAGCATAGTCACCTGGTTTCAGCTCAGAAATCTCGAGTGGCAGAATCTCGAGTAGGTAGGCACGATAATGGAGATCCTCATGAAGGTACAATCGATGTCTGGCTTATGTTGACTTCCAGTGATCCGCGTCTCGTTGATTTTGTAGGACTCTGCTCGTAACCATACGTGACAATGTCGCTGTTGGCTTCTGTCTGATTGGTGGTCCGTCCTTCCGCACCTTCCTCCTGCTTTATTGACCTTGTCCTCCGAGACATTCGATGTATCCTCTTGATCATTTTACGTGTCGGGGGAGACTACGTTAAATCTTTGCACATACCGCCGTTTTGTCTCGTGTACAGATCCATCAAACACCTCCATCAATAAACAGCAATAAATCGCCGCTTTTCATCGCTTAGCCTCACCATCTTGAAGCGTACTAAGAACACGACGTAGTAAAACATGCGTACTTGCCAACACAATATATGGCAACGTTTATAGTAGCATAATTTCTCATTACAAAAGTGGATACATAATTATGAATCTCCCTGTATAAGGTACTTGTTGAATATACTTCATATTGTGGCTGTTCGCACGTTTTTTGGTTTCGACCATTATATTCTAATCAGATCTGTGTAATATTTTTAGAAATACTTGTGTTTTATCACCGGTGTCATATGTAAATCATATGAAATAAGCCGATGAATATTGATGTATGTTGATGATGCTTATTATTTAGGGTTGTCGAACACCCAACCCACGTGAGAGGTGATGCGACAGACTTTAGTAAGGACTTTGTCGAGTTGCTTACATCATTACTTTCACTGATGTGCTTTTGGATTATTGTTGTTACCCCCACCTTGGTGGACGGACACTAAATATCAACTTGTGGTAGCCATGTTCTTTTCTGTCAAAACACACAATTTACTCAAAAATACGAAACATTGAGGTGTCAATGATGTACTGCAGATAGTGTCTCTTTAATGAAGATAGGTTACTCCATTGGCCATTAGGTGATGTAAAGTGTGTTTGACAAATAAAATCGTAAGAACACTCATACAGATATATTACATTTTATTATTCCAAAACCTTTAGTTTATACGTTAATATCTACTAAAGCGGAAATTAATCAGATAAACGTAAAATACGAGAAAGTGCCACATTAGCATTCACTGCTCGACACCCGTCTGGCGTGGTAGCTAATGTCAAGAAAATGACTTCATAATGAAGACATGTATAATTTTATATAACTTAAGTTACTGCTTGTGGTTAACAACAAAGACTTTTCGACATTCGAGACAGGTGATTGGACGCTTCACTTCACGTCCTGTCATTTACATCACAAATCCGTGTCACATACTGATTGCTATTCCAAACTTTTATTTTTTACTATTTGCTCGTGGTTTCTCACGTGGAGCCGACGACGTTACCGTTTCACTCCACCTGTCAACTTCCTTATGCTCCCGTCAGTCCCGGGAATTTAATTGAAAATCTCGCCACTTCGTATCGCATTAGAATTAAATTATGTTTATGATCTCTTCACATATGCAATTATACGCGATATCTCCGCGAAGGGGTGTCGTATCTTGTTCATGAATTACCAAGTATGTGGAGTCTTCGTTCAGTTCACTGAATTAATTGATATTGCCAATGTTTAGTGTATTCTGTCATGGTTTATTAGTTTTCCAGCAATTATTACGACCATTACTTTCTGTCGGTTCGTGTTTGGTATGCGAGGTCCCGTATCTTTCTTACTTTCGGCTAGGTGTCTCGTATGGTTGAATCGCATGTAAGAGCCAGTTGAGTCACTGGCAATTTTCACTTCATTAATGAGTGTATATGTTCTCCTTTGGCTATGTCTTTATCCTTATAGTCTTTCATAACCTAACTATCACATAATATATAGTATTTTAAAAGAGTGCAATACTCTTAAGTCGAAAGTACGTGAAAATTATAAATATACACGTTGTAGAACTCCTGTTCTAATAGTTTAACAGTTCAATGTACCAGATTTTAATGTCTTATTTTCATAAATATAAAGCTGTTAAGTGTGTGAAATTTTGCTCTACTTGAGATGCTAATCACTTTCTAGACCAGTTAAACATGCGAGTATAGGTAGAGAACTATTGTCGTCATATTTCTAGATGCACTTCACATTGCGGATTGCCAGGTATAGCTGTTGACATTGGCAGTATTCTTACTGACTACAATACATATAACGTATTACTATTGTCTGGTGAACTTAGTATGACTTTTGTCTCTACTGGTGTATGTGCTATGGTAAATGAGAAAGTTTTACCGGTTGTCGACCATATAAAAGTTTTTACTCAAAGCTTTCTTTTGAAAACATTATATTCACCATATAATGTATAGCTGGATAGAAATGGACAGAAAAAAACCCTATACCTCTGATGGGACTCGAACCCATGACCTCCAGATAACTGGTCTGGTGCTCTAACAACTGAGCTACAGGGACAAGCTTAGTAGGTAGCTCAGTGGGTAGAGCACCAGGCCGGTTTTCTAACGAGTCCCATCAGAGGAATAGGTTTTTCTGTTCATTTCTTTCCAGCTATTTAAAGAATCACAGTGGCTATTCACCATTAACATCACATTAATATAGATAACACCGCAAAAATCAGCCAATCAGTGTATAGTCCATCATGCTTCTTACAGATACATGCATATATCACTGGCATGATATACTGACTTTAAATATAAGTGGTTTTCAAAAACGGTGTTAAATACCTAAATCCACAGGGGAACAGGCTTGCCCTTGTAGCTCAGTTGGTAGAGCACCAGACTGGTTATCTGGAGTTCGTGGGTTTGAGTCCCATCAGAGTGATATAGGTTTTTTCTGTGCCTTTCTCTTCAGCTATTCGAAGAACCACATTGGCTACCTCCATTAACATCACGTAGAATGTATAGTACACTAGTGTGTTATTAATGTTATCCAGATAAAATATATTTAACTCACGATTATTGTTAAATGTTTTTTCTCAGGTTCGGGTTCTGTCACTAACAGGAGTGTCAGTAGCATACCATGCCGCGCGTCAGCACCTTCTGCTTCGACCAGTGTATCTGGTATCCCTACTGCCAGTGGTCGTTCGCTCACCCGTAGTCACGGAGTAACGGCTCCAGAGAAGATCCCGGCTAAACCTGGTTCTGTCTCGAACAGTTTGTCTCAAAAACCTGTGCCAAAAGCTGCGCCAAGTTCGGTGCCTAGTAATATAACTGCCGCTTCTGCCAAAAATCCGTCAATGTTGGATAAATTCAAATTTTTCAAGGACAAGGATAAGTCCAAGTCTGGTGCTTCGAAAGCTCAAAAAGGTTCATCGAATTCACCAGGAATAGCGAACAAGAGCGAACATGATGGCTCTGAAACCTCAGGAGCAACAGGCGTGGATAAAAGTAGCAGTGGTATGCCAACGAAAAAGGGATGGGGTAAAACAACCACATCTGGGAAGGCTAAAGCATCCGATGCAGATATCGTCAAAGCAAGCAAAGTTGACAAGACAGCAGTTGGAGTAGACAAGAGTGACAGTCATACTGTAAAGACCTCGCATGCCATAAGCAGTAACGTAGAAAGTAAACCCGTTGCAGAACTCGGTTCTCCAGGTAATAAGAAGGCGCCTAAGTTAGGAAGCTTTATTCCTAAGACTACCTCATCTAAAGGCAGCAAAATGTCAACATCCTCCTCATCATCCTTATCATCGGGATCAGCTAACAATAATACTGTTCATGCCCAATCCACTAGCATACCAAAACCAGGCACTGTTAAAAGTGTATCGAGAACAAAGGATGAAAGAGTGGATAAATCTAAGACTGTCCCAAAATCGAGTGTACCAAATATACCACATTCACAGCAGAAATCAGCGTCTGTGGCGCGCGGTGGACAAGCGAGCCAAACGAACCCCTCGACTCCTCAACATAGTACTCCAGGACAACACCAGCAAAGTCAACAGCTCCAACAACATCAGCATAGTCAGCAGCAACAACAGATGTTGAAACTACAGCAACAAAGACAACAGCAACAGCAGCAACAAATACCACAACAAGCGCAACATCAACAGAATGTGCGAAAGGTTTATGTGCCAAACTATGTGAGTGACTCTGGGGCAGAACGAACTGCTAGCGTCAATGCTGCCTATTCCAACGGACATTTTAGTCAGCCATACTCAAAAAATACAGCACCGAGTGGACACATTGCCCATGTTCAACCAACAAGCCAAGGCAGCCAATCCTGTCAGAAAGATATCAATGAAGACATAGTAAAAACTAGCGAGAAAGAGGATGTGGCGCCACCTCTTCCTCCAAGAAATCCGAACATGAAAACACCGACCTACACCAAATACAATGGCTCCACTTGTAATACGTTTCCTCTTTCCGCAAATGGTCATAAGTTTCAGAAGAGTTCTAGTCCCGTTGTGGGCATTGTTCGTCCATCCGCAACAATTGCTCCGAGCATGCACACGACAAGTAACACTGCTCCGAGAAAGACTGATGAAAACACGCAAACTAAATTATCATCATTTTCTCGTCCCTCCACACCGTCTAAAGTTCATTTATTGAAAGAAGCATCTAGTCATAGTATGGACGGAGTGAATAGGATTGAGGTAAAATCAAGGGAGTCGACTCCAGCGCGAGCTAATGTTGCCGGGGCGACTAAAAGTGTGTCATCATCCGACAACACAGCGTTTAATCCCCCAACAATTCACGAAGATAAACCAGCCGTTGAACAACCGGTGAATTCACCTCGACTTGGTGTCAAAAGCCTGATGACGCAAAACGATCCGCGATCAGATAAAATCGAAACCACGTTCGATAAAGAGGTTCGAACGGAGAAGGTCATGAATTCGGGTAAGGAGACCACATTCTCGGATAAACAAGGCGAAGAAACGGAATCGTTGAATATCAAACCGATGCAGCCAATTATGCGTGCGTTGCCGTACGGGTATTTACGTGGTGCGCCGTCTTCGATGCCAAACAAAGCTTTCCATATTCCTGGGATAACTGTTCCGAACTCGGTTTATGGAAGTATGTCCAGTCGCTTGGCCATTCATCGCTCGTTGAACAACGCCAATGCTTACTACCCGCATTATATACGCCGAGCTCCATCAAATTGTGGCAGTTCGGTCGAAGGTGATTACGGCTCGGATATCGAGACGTACGACTACGTGTCGGGTTACGTATCCGACGGCGATATACTACGCAGTAATCGATTGGACGATGGACACAGCGGCTACATCAGCGAAGGTGGCGCGTCCGTGTACGCCCGCAGGTTGCAGCAACGTTTCAGGGAAGGGATGCAGGCTGTCAAGGAATGCATGCAAAAGAGCAGTGGCGTGCTCGACGATGACAGGTACACTACTTTACAGGTACACTATTTTATAGGTACGCTTCTTTACAGGTACGCTACATTACAGGTACGCTACATTACAGATATGCTACATTACAGGTACGCTACATTACAGGTACGCTACATTACAGGTACGCTACATTACAGGTACGCTACATTACAGG
>WURV02191808.1:0-12335 GCA_011762755.2 Epimenia babai | reverse complement strand
AATGGTCCTGACCTAGTCATTTATCGGATATCATCCCACAATGGTGCTGACCTAGTCATTTATCGGATATCATCCCACAATGGTCCTGACCTAGTCATTTATCGGATATCATCCCCACAATGGTGCTGACCTAGTCATTTATCGGATATCATCCCCACAATGGTCCTGAGCTAGTCATTTATCCGTGTTTGCTGGAGTAGACCCACCAGTTGAATCGCTAGACAGTGAATGAGTCATATACGAGTGTCAAGGGGTATACCTGTGCTGAATAGATGTCGACGACTTACAGAATTAACAATAAACAGCATCCGCAGAGCCTTTATTGGCTGACACTTGCTGTCTATAAATTATAAATCTAGTACTTTACCTTATACCATCAGCATTAGCTGTAACCGCGTCTGAGATCATAAAGCCTTTTTTGGATGATACTAGCAGGCCATAAATTGTGAGTTGTTGTTATTACCTTTAGAGTTACTCTATTAATGCTAACAATGGAGGATGTCTCGATTCCGCGGTGACGATATATTCAATAATGAAACCACGACGCAACAAGTGTTGATGATATTCAATAATACTACTTGATAAAGGCAAGAGTAGTCGTACTGGACGACGGAGGGTTTTTGGAAAACCAGTCGCTCAAGATTGCTCAAAATTATGCGAAAATCCGGCTAATTATGACGCATAATTACGTTAATGTGAGTCTGTACAATAAAAAACTGAACGCAAGAACGCGGTTAGTCAATATGATATACGATCCGCCATGTAGTGGGTTAGTACAGGAATGCGGTCGGTACACACGCCGTACACACGTCGTACAGATGTGATAGGGAGGGAAAAACTCTTAGTCATATCAGTAAATGAAGCGTATCTGTGGAGATGTGTTAGTGGATATGTCTGTCTATGTGTGTTGTGTGTGATGACAATCAGTCAAGCGTGAAACATGGCTGTAACATGGCTGTAACGCGTGTAAATACGCGTCAAGGCACGCTACGACGCGAATGACCTCAATCCCGTTGACACCGCGTGGAATAACGAGATATTGTGACAACAGGGCAAAGGTCAAATAATTAAGCGATCTCGCCGATTTGAAAGTTAATGAAGTTCACTTCAGTCACTGGTAATGATTGAAAATCTTAGCAGAAAGCGATCGAGAGTATCAATATACCTAGTACTTGTATGGAAGTGAGTTACAGCGATATTTAATGAGTCTGACTCTGGCAAGTTCGGAGATTCGTCTGCTACTGACGGACATGAGACTGACACTAATTAAGGATACCTATCTATGCGAGACATATTTTTTATGTAATTAGTCGGTGAACCATGAATAATTTTTCGGGACATCTAGACGGGACGAGTCATTAAATAACGACGTACAGCCAGATACAAGATTGATATAGAAAAAAATTATAGTCCCCAATACAGTTATCCAATTAGGGGAAAAAATACGCCGAAGGTAACTCGAGGGAACGCAGCGGAGTGTGTATAGATAATGGATACATGTGGTGGTATTAATTTAGGTCGCTGAAACAGTGCACTTGTTCTCATCATCTGTTGGCGAGGACGAAACAGCGAAGAGATAAACGGGTGAATGAATCGATGGGACTCATCAGAAACAACTGTCGCTTCGTCTCACGAAATCAGATAAAACGTAGAGAAAATAACAAGTGTCAAATCCAGTGACAGAGTACACGCCGTTAAGAAAAAACATAATAGATCAGGAGAGAATTGGACGCGAGTTATGATAGGTTTTATGTGTGCACTTGTAGGGCACAATACCGTGTGTGGGTCGTGCTGGCCGCACTGAGCAAACAGCGGTGGATGACTGAATCATAGCGGGCGTGCGGTCGTGATCGATTTTACCTAGTGCTCTAAACAGGCTGCGACTAACTAGCATCAACGGTTAGTAATGAAAAATCGATATTAAATGTCACCATGCACCCTTTTCACCTAATAAACAATGTCTTCTGTATGAAAAAAACTCCCGCTGTTATTGTCAGCTCAGGTTCGTCTTGAATGATCTTACTATTTTTTATTCATCAACTATTGGTAGGTCATATCAAGAAATTGGTGTCATTTAATGCGTGTTATAAGTGTTATATGCTCAATTGAAATGTTTGTGTATTTGCGTTTTTTGTGTACCAAGTTGGTATAAACACACAGCATGGGTCAGTATTGTCCCTTTATCTTGCCTCCGTACTCAAATGATAATGTAATCGATAGTGCTATAGCCAATTTCTGCCAATTTCAGCATGTACGGAGCATACTATTCAAGACTTGATCTTAATAATGAAGGTATTAGATTGGCTGAAAATCCATGGCATCCATCTTCTATGCTGCAGAAAGTGCTATTGTCTGTTGCACTCACTGAATTAAAAGGATTATGGTGGCTCTTAAAGGGAGAAGCACTGATACCTGATACTACCTTATGTCATCGTCAGAGGTAAGATGAATCGCAACAGATCTAGATAATGTCACATGTCACGTGGCTTGAAGGTTTTTGAATGTTTTGATCCAATAATCTTGTTTAAGTACTACATACATGAATAGAAGCCATCAGTATGTTGCGCCATATAAAACCCAGCCACTGAGATCGTTAGGGTAAATAAAATGTCGTGTCATCTAAATCGCAATGGTGACTGATGTCACTAAACGAGACGGTATTGCAGTTATTTAGTGTAGTCATGTGCAGACAATCCTGAATGGGAGGGGGAAATTTGGGAAGGTAAATGACTGTTACATAGCACGTTAGTAGGTGAGTGCTATAAAATGTACGTCTCCCCTAGTGGCAATGTGACAACAGATATAATACTCCGTGTGTCACATGTTGTGTGACGTTGTGATGAGGTGATATTGTGCGTGTAATTGGATTAGTACAAGCTCACAATCAGCGAAATGACTTAGTGACGGAGCAAAGAGCCAAGTGTTAACACGTAAACCTCTAACGATACGATGTTATAGTGTCATACGGACACATACTAACTGTTAACACTGGAGAGATCTACATGCTTACAATGTAAGTAACAGTGCCCACACAGTAAACTAATATCGCCAGATATGATGGCCAGAAACGATTCTAGTAATGATTCTGATGCTAGTAACAATGTGAATTAGTCAGCCAATGCTTGGGAGATGGCCGATGTGAAAGAATGTCAATGTGCAGTATGGCTCATGTACTTGCACAGGCTACATGCACATTATGTGGGCAGAGATGGTGCACGGACACGTATAAAATACTGCCCATAGCATGTCCCATATTATGACTTGTACACATTTATACGCCTTATGTAACTTTGATGGCAATTACGCACTTATGTACACAGATGGACATGTTTCACTCCCACGTTTCAGCCGCGAATACCTAGGTAAGAGTAGAGGATTAACACATCAACATGGCGGACAAAAGGGCCACGTCCACCCGAATACAAATCGTTGATGAACCACGAGTGCGTGGCTGCATGCTACAGACACGAGGGGGGCATGCTAACTACCTCCTGTTCGCTGATCTCCAACGACTTCATGTTGGCCCCGACTACTTTGAGCTCCTCTTCCAAATCAAAGATCTTCCTGTTAATAACACATCAACGACGATACCATATGACAGAACGCCGTGCGCGCACGGCGGGGAACTGTGGCACTGTGGGGTCTCACCTGATTCAACTGAACGTGTACAGTTTTCAGGTTTTGCAAGCAGATCTCATGTTGTTCCTCGAGGTCATATATCTTGCTGAAAAATACACACGACACGTCACTGTCTCGATTGTGGTTGCCTCGCAAAAGTGAAAACGCCATCTTTGATAAGCAGCGTTTGAGCGTCGTTCGACTTGGCATATTTTTAGTGTTACAACATAGTTGATATCTTTTTACGACTTCATGATTTTCGATGAACGAATTTGGAAAATATTTATTTATTTTACGTCGTCGACATTAAAATTTTCGCCTGATGCGTTAAAACATGCAAAATAGCGGAGATTGCCACCATGCAAGACAGTGCATGGTTCCCTCTCGTCTGGAAGACCCCTTGTGTACCACAGTTCCTCTAGTGAATGATATACATTAGATATACATAGCAGACAGTGCCTTGGTGCCATTCGCGAATATTACAGGTAAACTTTGGCTAAAGGCAATGCATTTAGATTCGTGTATACCGCTTTTAGTACGTCGAAAGTTGGATGCGTACAGGATTTCTAATGATTTACATTTCTACTGATTCACATGGCACATCGTGCTGAGATGGAACCAAAGCACTGGCTGGGGACGGATACTTGTAGCGTTAGACAGGGTATGTCATGCATCACCCAGGCGGTCTTACCTGCTCTTCGCTTATCTGCAACGACTTATAGTTATTTGAAAGTAACTGCAACTCCTCATTTATCTCTTTGTGGTGTCTGAAACATGCGCGCAACGAAACACATACAGCAAACGGTTAGTATAACGATCAGTGCAGCGCCGAGCTGCACTCGCTGGCCGCTGCACTCGCAAGTTTATTAGACGGTTAAAGACTACACGAACCGAATTATTCGAGTCAATGAACGACAAATAAAAATATAAATCAACGATGCGAACGTACAAAAATAAAGAAACCGTGCATTAACAACTAATTCTTCTAATCTTACCGACAAAACTAACATGACCGCTGTATGTCAGTGGTTAGGTAAGTTCAAAGATCTAATAGTTTCATAAAAGTAGCTGCTTCTCAGGGAATATTCTAGCCTGATCTCTTTAAAAGCGGCGGGTATTTATGACGTTATGATGTTGTAACTGTACAACAGTTAAAGTGCGACAGTTCAAGGATTTAGTTGGCGTGGCAATGTCGAGAATTATCTACATTGTTCAAATCTACATTTCTAAGTTGATTGACAGGTAAATAAAAAACAAAAAACAAACATGCAATAATAGAAGGAGTCTAGATTCTAGATATAATTTATTAGCGAACTACTACAAAGGTTTTTGTATTTTTCGGATCGCAACCATTATAGCTTGGACCACAAGTTAACTAGCCAAATAGAAACAGACAAACTTCCTTCAAACATAAAACCGAGGATACGCATGACACGTGGGAGTTTGAAGATAGTGGGAAGATCGATAACACAATTCAGATTAGGCTATAACAAGCCAAAGGCAAATATAGGCTAAGATGTAAAATACAGGTGTGAATTAACGAAATAGAAGTGTAGTGTGACAAGTACACGTGTGGTGTGACAATTTGAGGTTATGTAATAATAAGTCAAGGTAATGTCGGTACAGGCGTGATATGATAAGTACGGGTGTGGTGCGACAATTTGAGGGGATGTTATAATGAGTCCAGGTAATGTGGGTACAGGAGTGATATGGCAAGTATAGGTGCGGTGTGACATACATGTATGGCGCGCCAAGTCAAGATGGGGTATGATTAGGACAGGTGTCAAAGGTTAAGGATAAACGAGTAGATAACACTGCCCGTGAAAGGCAACTTAGTCATCGACATGACTGCTTAAAAGAGTAATCAAGCTTGAAACAGGCTGTAACAATTGACACAGAAGACGAAACACGGGGAGAAACTGCTGAGGTAGATGGAATGAAATAATCGTACGTAAAATACGGGAGATTACGACCACGAGGGATGTACAAACGACAAACAGTCGTACAAACGACAAGGAGATGCACAAAAGACAAATGGATGTACAAAAGACAAACAGTGACATTGTGGTCCAGCTACAAGAGGCCGCGGTGGCAACTGTGCGGCAAGAATCACTTACGATTCCACATTCTGCAGCCGTTCCTCGGCGCGCTCTAAGTCATCCTCGAGAACAGCGTTACGACGAGCCGTCTACAAGCGAAAACTCACGCATCAACACATGCAAACGGAAACACACATAAGCATACGCATGCTCGTGGTCATCGGCCCGTAGCCAACGGCTCGGCCAATGGCTACTCTGGCTACTCACGCTTCAGCCGCCTCGAGACGGGCTTCAGCCCTCTCCAAGTCGACTTCTGTGATGGTCAGTTTACGGGCATTCTGTTTTACACCCGCAAGTAAACATGTATTTCATGGATTAACATTTCAATGCAAACTGACAAGAGGCTGGCATCGATTTAGGGCAAATTTGGTTAACAAAATTTACCTTAACAGTGAACTATAAAATAGCCTTTAATTGTAAATATGAAAATACTCCGGAGTTAGAGATGCAGTACGTGAGGAATAGCAAGAAATTGAGAAAAATATCCTATAGAATGACAAGTCATTATTATATAAGTAAGAGAATGTTTAAAATAATTAAATATAGGTCTGTTTGATAGTCAAAGTCATTTCAATAATTTGACTGTATGTAGATAAGCCACCAAGTTATATCAGACTAGATAGCTACCCATAGTCACGGTCATTAATTTTAATAGTTGTTATGACGGTACAATTATCACTTTGATTAAAGGAAATAAAATCAAACGAGACATCAAACATGTACAGGTAATGGTAGCGTGAAAACCTGAAAATAAACACATTGAATTCTGTCGTTAAAGCAAATTAACTAGTGAAAGCAAACTGAGGACCTGAAAAATGCAACGGTTTGAGGTGAGTGATTAATCTACTCTAATACATCGATTAAGGACAATTAAATGCTTATCTAATCTACTCAAGCTATTGGAATAGCAGAATACAGAAGATAACTGACACGATCTGTGTGATTTAGTACTGGAAAATTAACATTTTAGTTGCAACATGGAGTACAAACACCAGCCGTACTGGAGACCGTTCTGTTTCATGGTGGAACTTGGATGAATATTCAACAAATTGCCAGGTCTTGTGACAATAAATCGAGTCTTCTACACCTAGACCCAAGACTCTCAAAATCATTCTTGTTGAACATATAGACAGTCGAAATTATCTAAATTGACGGGATTTGCCGAAGATGTTTGCTCAATTAAAGTCGCACAGTTCAGTGGTGAGATTGTCATATTAACAAGAAACCTTTCAATAAGATCGTTGTAATCGCTTAAGTACGAGAAATTCTTTACAAAAGGAACCGAGATACTATTCAAGGTACTCGATAAAAGGCCGGATGTCTTCTAAATATTACTGCCAAAACGAGGGAAAACAAGAATAACGGCATGGCATCGTGTTTGACCGTTACGACCGTGGTCGTGAGACATTTGTGGGAACAGCGATTCCACTCATCAATTCATAAAAAAAATTTTTGAACTCGTGTAGAAATTATGGCGTCATTGAGACTATTTGACACCAATTGTCTGGAAACTCCTGGTCAGAGATGGGTCATCCATGGAAACTAGCTGTTAGACAACTTGTACACGATGACGTCTGAAACAATACACTGGTCAATAAAAGGTCATCCACATAAACCAAGAATTGCGTGCAATCACTAAAATAACTCCGGAAATATACTGCTTCCTGAAAATTCGGTCTCAGAACTACGTTATATTCTACATGACCAAACAGTGAAAACCATGCTGTCAGATTTCTTGCACACAATAATCCTGGGAACTACTGGACACTGGTCAAAGAATATTCATCCACATGACCAAACAGTGAAAACCATGCTGTCAAAGTTCTCGCCCACAATGATCCTGGAACTACTGGACACTGGTTAAAGAATATTCATCCAGATGACCAAACTGTAAAAACCATGCTGTCAAAGTTCTCGCACACAATGATCCTGGAACTACTGGACACTGGTTAAAGAATATTCATCCAGATGACCAAACTGTAAAAACCATGCTGTTAAGATTTCTCGAACATAATACCCTGGAAATAGTAGACAAGGTCAAGAATATTCATCCACATGAACGAAAACCCCATGCGGTTAATAACACATCGAAGACAATCTCCTTTTGAAAACACAATGTCAGAGGTAGGTCACATCCTACAAGACCAACCGTAAAAACCATGCCGTTAGACTTCTTGAACAAAATCAATGACCCTGGGAGTACTGGAAAACGGTCAAACAAAATTCATTCATGTGACCAAAACTGTGAGAACCCATGCTGTTAGGCATCTTGCACCGAGGTAAACTGAAACATCTGAACACTGGCCATATGCATGGCTGAACCGCACAAATCCATGCTCTCAGTGGACTGTCCAATGCGAACTCGCCGACCTCATCGTATTTCCTGTCCGTATCCTCGGCAATGATTCTCGTTTCCTTGAGTTCCTCCTCAAGGCCCTCCATCCTCTCTTCATCTCCCTGCTGACGGTTCTCTAGAGCCTTACGCGTTCTGAGGAGTGTACGGACACAATAATAAAACAGTTTCATAAAACTCGCAGCGTAATGCCGCACTGAACGCAACATGCGACCTGAAACATCATGTATTACAACAGCGACACCCAACAAAAATATTACAACTAGTATTTGTGTCCTTACAAACACAAGAGTGGCGAGCCATTTTAGCAATAACCAAATGAAACATTCACAAGTGCAAACAAATCATGCAGATTATTGGTTAAGTTTGCAATCCCAGATAGCAGCTGCTAGAAAATATCAATGCAATTCTTCCGTTGCAGCCATACTTGTACGTCGTGAGCCAGCTAGTGACTTGGTCTCGTGGGACCGTGCGGGGAGAATATGAAGAACAAAAATCAAAACCCTCACCAGTTCATGCATCATGGCGAATATTCCACAAATAAAAATTACCCACACTTATCATTAACCTTTGGAGCTAATAGAGCTGATGCAATTTACATTACAATGTACATCTGCCATGGCAAAAGGAAGAAGTCTGTTAACTTAATTCAGAATTATTCTATTTGTATTTTTTCAATAAAGCTCATTATCCCGATATCCGCATATGTATTATTCACTGCACCGTAGCATAATAAACTACCTCTGTTTTGCTACCCGGTTTAGCTGCTCCTTATTAGTAAAGATGAGTTAGTGTCTACACTGGAAACGTCTCTTGTTTCTTTACATGTTAACAAATCCGAATGCAAACAATGTTATGCATAGTGACACTGTAGGCATTTTATATAAAAAAACCCCGCTAATTTTGGGTGATCCGCATAATACCGTTTTATCTGAAATAAAAATTAATAGGGCGGAATATGGTGATGGATGAGGTACACAAATGGAAATGGTAGAATGATTGATCATGCAGACAATAGACTGTTGGTGAGAATGGCGGGTCACGACGTAACCTCGGAGTATCTTAGTCCAACAGCCTTCGCGATGATATGTTGCGCGTTCAATTCATCTTCCAAAATGTCCATCCTTTCTCGTTGAATACGACTTAAATTTTCTAGAAGTTTCCTGCATCTACGTATAAATTACAAGAAAATCACACGGTAAATCAATGCGGAGACTTTGACAATACTGAAAAAAAAAATTTGGCTCTTTCTGGCAACCGAAATGTTAAGCGAATATGGATGGTCGTGTATCGATCGGATGGGAAATATCGTAATCACGGTGGATACAGCAAGTGGAAGCAAGATGGACGCGTGTAATTGATTATTGATTATTCGCTAGTTGAGTACATAACTCATTTGCATACGCTTTAAATATTAACGTGATCCGATCCGATACACGTACATCAAGCGAGGGAAGACAAGCGGGTTGTGCGCTGAGGTGACAATATCAAACAACTTAACACAACGGGAGCGATGGTGACTGATACCTCTTCGTATTTGCGCTGCGTATCTTCGTTAGTGGCTATCAACGCTCTCACTCGCTCGGCCAGGTCCTCGGCCTGATCTTCGGTGAGTCTGTGTTTATTTTCTACAGTCCTGCGCTGTCTGTGGGGGCAAACAAAGCGGGTTAGGCATGCGGTTAGTGGGAGTAACGCGGGTGGCTGTCACCCGCCTATGCCTACCTCGTCGTATTTGCGATCGGCAAGATCCTTCTGTTCTACTAGCATCCTGATCTTCTCTTGCAACTCGGCAACTTTGTCATCCTCGACATTCGCGCGGTTCTCAAGGTATCTACGGCACCTGAACACACGACACGCGCATGCGGTTACGGACCAACCATGCATGCAGCGGGTGTTCATTCGCCTCGAACCTCCCTTTATTCATCCGGTACAGAACCCCCGAAAACCCACAGAACCCCCGTACGAATCGAGCAAATATCAGCCGAACATTTATGGCGCGATTCGTCGAAATACTTCGCATCCGATGTACCAGAAACGCAACTACGTTTTAGCGCCGAATCAGATAACGTCAGTGAAATTAACCGGATTTTTAGATTAGTGATTTATACACAACTTTTTATGCGGCGTTGTCCTTCATTATCGAAACCCGCATCTCACATTGAGATCGTTAGTGGCACAACGAGTCAACAGATGACGGTAATAGAAACACAAACAGGTTGCCCACACTCTGATCAACTAACAAGCAAAAAGTATAAAGCACATGCACCTAATTAACACCAACACAACATCCATTAACTTCTTTACTTTAATTATGACCGAAAGCTTGTGAACATTATACATAAATGCTCATAAAAACTAGATATTATAGAGCAATGAAATTAATGTAGCCTCATATCTTGCCAGTCAGTACTGAAAAATGCTCGTAAGAGAAAGGTGACAAGACATATTGGCATCGACGAGGATATGGGCAGGGGCATGCCCCAATTTACACGGTGTCATCCGTGTATATCGAGAACGATGGAGAGCTTTTTGAGTAGCGATTCGCCACTACCCTGCTGAGAAATAAAATAGCAATGTAACGTACCTCTCTACTCTTACATAATGAGAATCACAGAATACAATGCACCGTGTAATTAAAGTTAAAGTAGCTTGCTTCCGGATACTTTAACCACGTCAAGTACTCCATTAATGGCCATAGGATAGGGAGACCTAAAGATCCGGATAACTGACCACTTTCAGTAAGAAAAATTTCGTTCGGTGAATCATTGCTTCATTTTACGCAGCGTTTAATGCGTGGGACTTGATACATAGGGGAATGATTGTTTATTGCGAGTAAGAAACGTACCGTTCGCTCTCGTCAGCGGCCTGCGAAGCGTGATCGAGCTGAGTGCTAGCGTTCGTGAGTCTCTCTTCGGTCAACTCCAAGTTCTCCTCGACCAGCTGCAGCCTGCGATTCAACGCCGCCACGTCCGCTTCCAGCTGCAAAACAGAACACACAGAATACAGAAATCCACCCCCAATCTTATATACACGCTCAATAGGAGCACTCAACGTATACACGACTTAGTCACTGCCATCAAATCTATTATCAAAAGATTATAAAATAGCGTTTCTTTCTGTATCAGTATGTACATTTATGCTTCAACTGAAAAAGAACATCAGTTGGCACTAATTAGAACAGCTGTTTCCATGATACATTAGGCGTTGTACATATGTAAAACTGAAGGAATTTCAATACTATGGATAACTAAAACAATGTCGCGACGCTATTTACAGTCCGACAGTTTCTCTAAGTATAATAATATGAATGAACCACACAGACTACGGATATGCACTAGTGAGCAAACAAACCCCGGTGCAAGATAAATGAATATTTATCGTGTATAATGCTCGATTACTAGTAGGTATGCCATGACCCTGCGGACACGGGTAGTTTGACTCATCCACGTCTATAACCGGATCATCTAGTGCTAAAATGCCATAAGGTCATCACACGTTAACATGTCTTACTAGCTCAATTTGCTAACATAACAGACATAATTACTTAACCCTTACCACACTGATAACTGTGAATCACATTACTATAGCAATATAAATCAGTGACAACAGAATACTAAGGGTTAACGCATAAATCCCGCAGAATCAGTTTACTTCGACTTTGATATCATTAAGAAAATATCCAATAAATATATGCCATATAAATTGAAATAATTCAAAAGATTTTAACATTAATGTACACCCAGGGGTTACATTGGAAGCTTCTAACATTAATGTACACCCAGGGGTTACATGTATATATATATATATATTACGGCAACCATTGTACATTAGAGCAATCCTTAAGTCGTAAGAAACGCGGGGATATACTTCTGAATGGGTCATTGTTCCCTTCACTTTCATTGTTCCACTCCCGATATATGACCACAATAACGTCATGCACAACGCAGAGCCAAATACTAAATGTCACGTTGTCCACTTAAGTCAGTACCTAATGGGCTATTAACACGCACAGATTTCCTTTTGTGGTATTTTAGTATCCATATAACGTACGAACTGTAAAAGTTTTGAGTTTTTGTGAATATAAGAGTGAAACAAATTCCGGATCTGTGGTAATGAATATGTTCATGAATTTTGTCTTTCTCCCATAAAACCCGTATTTAGCTAGGTCATGCTTGCAGTGCTCAATACTACAGTCAAACCTGCCTGAACGGCCACCTGTATTAAGCGGGCACCTGTCGTAACGGTCACTTCAAATTCCTCCCGAC
>WURV02191786.1:0-12336 GCA_011762755.2 Epimenia babai | reverse complement strand
CCAGACCCCCATGGGCAATGGGGTTTAAGGCGCTTTCAGCCCGAAAAACGCCACAGTTAGTATACTGGTTAGAGCGGTTTGAACCAGGGACCCCTGGATCCAAAGTCAAGCGCTCTAACCACTACGCCAGCTGCCCCCAGGTTCATAACTTAATATCAACCGATTATATATACACAGAAGGAATAGGATCTAAAAACTTCCTTCGTGCCTACTTTAGCTTTTCATCGGACATTCATAAACTAAAAATGACCTCAACAACAAATTTTTTGTTGCATGAAGATGTGTGATGCTCAAATACTTGCTGTAGTAATAACTCCAATTCTATCCAACCAACTATCTTGATAGCAGTCTCGTATTAAGGAGATTTGAATAGCTACATAGGTGAATTTATTGTTGTCTAAAATATAAACCACTCAACTTATCACCAGGGTTTTCCCGGACGCGTAAACCACGCGTCTGGTACGCGATTTCAAGGTCAGGGACTCTCAAAATAAATGCAACTGCGTCCCTGTGGACGCACAGTTCGGCGCCGCTGCACGAAAATGTGTTACTACTTCCTCCTTTGCACGCGCATCAAAAAATTTGAAACGCGCAAAAAGATTAATCTAGTCCGTAATCAATTTTATACAGCATCAAAAAAACGTTCGATTGTCGTAAAGTACCTTTAGTGTGTGTAATAGCCCTTCGTTAGCCTTACCTATAAATTCGTAAACAAAAATCGAACGCCAACAAAACGTCTTTCCGTTCATTTTCGCTCTCAATATCAAAGTTTACTTTCGATTTCGTATTCAGCTGATGTCGGCGACTCGGCATCATGTCGCAGAAAACTTTAAAGAGCTATTTTCAGCCAGTCACAGGCACCGGTACCTGTGTGGATCGTGGTAATGCATGCGTGGATGATACTCAAATGACATCAGCTTCGAAATCCAGCAAAAGTAAAAAAACGTCATCGATCGTTTCAAGATACGTGGCTAGATTCTTATAGCTGGTTAAGATGTGTGAAAGTTGGAGATCAGAATTTGATGATTTGTGATAGTTGCCGCCACACAAGTCAAAGTATCCCATTCACGGAAGGTTGTTATAACTATCAAAATAGTGCTTTAACAAGGCATCAAAATTCCAAAAGTCAAGTTATTGTATAAGACTTGGAAGGACATTAATTTTAATGCTGGTTATGCATACTCTGAAACTCATACTATGTTTTTTAGTGTTATTGATACTCGTCCTACGGTATCAATAGTCACTGAGACTGACTTACTTAGTGTCATTTAGAAGAGGCTATCTATATTTTTCTTGTCTAGTTTGATCTTGAATTTCTAGTGTAAACCTACCAAAAGGCGGCAGTGTAAATTATGCCAAATGATCTCAAATTACAGTTTATCATTGAACACAGACTCGGTTAATACTGCCGTTACCATACCATAAATGTAAAAATAATCGGTTTTGACTTGGGAGTTGGGACCCCGAAAAATATATCTGGACCCCCAATAACGGAAGTGCCCGAGTCCATGGACCCTCGACTTTGATGCACGAGGGAAAACCCTGCTTATAATATAACAACTATTTACTCTCTGCATAACCAAAACAGTATTCACAACATTGTATTGAATACTCATAGTTGATCACAGTTCTGTGGTGAATATGTTCTATTGGTGACCCAATTCATGCACATTTGACGACATAAATTCTCCTTTTTGACAGTTCATTCAGGCTTAAAATAGCAACATAAAATCATAAAATATAATTTACTACTGCAGTTCTAGACGAAATATTCGAATAAATATGCCTGCGCTAATTTAAAGCACGATGCTGTCGCCTAAAGAGAATCAACAAACACCAACAAAGGGGAAATAATTCATTAATCATTAGGCAGAATTATTGAGAAATTTACACTGAATTCAAGAATAAAGTAAAAAAATCAAGCATTTATGTATATTGGTACAGAAAAGCCAGCAGGAATTTTTTACGACCGTGTACAGTAATCACCCAGAGTCAAGAGCCGCCTGTTCCGAAGTATCAGGGCTCATAGCATTTATCCATGTACACCAATATAGGGCTACCAATTAAAAATAAAAAAATATTTATAAATCAAATTACCAATATTGTCACTCTAAAATCAATAATATCCACCACATGCATTCGAGTTTATTGGTGTTGAAGTTATCCAAGGTTCAGTATTCTCCAACTCTGAAATAAGCTGAAACGTACAGAGTAAGTGTAAGAATTTCTATCTATAAATAAAATTATTGCAAAGAATTAACTTGCTGTAACTGTATAACCATCAGTGACTGCATTGCTTCTTATAGACTTTAGAGAGTCTCCTAAACTTCCATGACGATGACATAATTAATTACAGACAGATATTGCAGACAAACCTGCCTCTGGTGGGATCCAAAACTATGACCTCCAGATAACCACGATTCGCAGCAAAATCATTACAAAGGACAAATGATTTGTAAAAAAACATTTAGATTTTTTAGTCTATTGTTATTCCATACATTAGAAACCACTCTAGTCTGGTTGCTTATTATTTATAGTAAGTGGCTCTTATATAAGGATGCCTGTACATATTATGAATCTTGTATACTGTGGAACTAAAAGTACTACAAGCTAGCTTACAAGTTATTTATATGTTACTTTCTCTTGGGTGAGCATCACATGCTAAAGTTAACAGACAGCTTGCATAAGCTGAATAAGATTCAAACGAAGGTGTAAACCCGGTCAGGGATTTGATGGGAGGGGTATGCCCGTTGGAGTCTGTAGTCAATGGTGCAGTTAGTCAGGTAGTTGGAACACCCGTTTTACGTACATGTGTTTATATAATTAATTTTATAGTAGTTAATCGTGGAATGAACTCACCACTGTAAGAGTAATTTGAAATATAATCACAGTATATTTATATGTATTACCAATGTCATCTAAGTGTGAGTTAGAAAAAGTTCATGCGAGAGGTCATGATTTTGTTTCTGCACCAACCAAAGATGTTTTCCTACATTCTCTCATCCTATTAAATGAGTAAAAGATATTTGTGCTCCAATAACTAGAGATAATTATATATTGACTCTTTGTCATTTTCATCTAGAAATTTTTAATGCTTCAATGGTTGATGCTTTCTCAAACACAAAACATAAGACATACCAATAATCTCCTGACAGCCGGAATATCTTCGATGGATTCGTTTTGGGAAACATATGCTGCGAGCTCAGGAATACATGTCTCTTTAGATTTGAGGTTGAGCATACTAGACGTAAACATATAATGCTCGTAGATGAAATGGCGTGTATAGCCATTCCCCCGTAAAATGCTTAAATCTGCCATCATCTTCTGTCTTGAAAACTGTACAATAGTCAACAAATAAGGCGAATGAAAATAAGAGAGATCACTGGGAATTAAAATGCATGATGTAAAACAAATTATGGATGTTTCACAATCCTTTACACTCCATTACCACACAATGTGATGACTTTAGAGATGCAATTTACAAATTTCAGTGAGTTTGAGATGATAGTCATGGTATTATTCAGCAATTACAATACAGTCAGTAATCAATAGGTCAGTTTTTTATATGCAAGACTAACATGTATAGTAAATTCCCATAAATGAGTGCAGTAGTGTATTAGTGAACTTATACCTGATCACAATTCAAGTAAGAATACTGAGTGCATTTTTAATCCATTCTATGGTAAATTCTAGACAGATTTTGCTCAAGATGAAATGTTCAAGCTTTTATTGCAAGGTCTATCTCTAAGTCTGTATCCATATTATCCCACACATCACTCATTAATTTAGAAGTTAAATGAGCCGACAAAGCCGGCGAAATTTGACTGAAATTATATAAATTCCAATCAAATTTTTTGGGGGAGTAAATCACGTGTGAGTCACGTGGGAGATGCGCTTTTGAGTAGCCACGCGGGGGATCCAGTCAGTATTTGCCCATAGATTGAGATCAGACGCAAACAAGTGTGAAGGGGAAGTAAAATCAGTCCGCCTGAAGGGTAGGGATCTAAGGGCGGAAATTTTACTTCCCGAAAAAATTTAGTTGGAATTCATATGATTCAATTCAAATTTTGCCGGCTTCGCCGGCTCATTTAACTTTTAAATTATATTATATCCAATCCAAAATTTTTTGGGTCAGTAAATCATGGGTGCAGTCATGTGGGAGACTTCGGCCTTGTGAGTGAGCTCAATCTATACCAGGGCAATGTCGGCAATGAATACTCATCATGGTAATATGCGACCAACACGTTTATTGCATTAGATAATGATGCACGTTTTAATGGGGTAAAACTCCTAGGTCAAACGATACATGATTGTTAGGCAAGAGTTTATTATAAAACCTAGCGAAAGTTTGTTCCCATGACCAACCTGCTTTATTCATAATTGTGTCTACAGTCACACCTGCTCTATAGGCAGCAGATACTGAAGCAGCTCTAGTACTGTAAGGCTTAAAAAAAGTCGTGTCATTTCCAGAAAATTGCATAACCGTTCTCACCCAGCGTGATATAGTATCCCGCGAAACTGCTCCATGTGGTTTCTTGGTGGTTATAAACAATCTGGTAGAATCCAGATATTCTCGAATATTTGCTGTTCGTTCCAAATACATGTCAAGGGTGTTAACAATACACAATCGTACATCAGGTGTACGTCTATGTAATTTTACTGTTAGACGGTTACCCATTCGCGCTTTTCGGAATTGTCCATGATTAAGAAAGGTATATGAGTCAGCATCACAGATCATATTTTCCCGGTCTAAAAGATAGAGTAATTGACCTCTTTGAGCTAAGATCAATGTCGGCCTCATAGAGCCAAGGCCCTATTGTATGCGCCTATTTTTCAGTGTTTTCAGTATACCGCCTGTCAAAAAACGATAGAATCAATTAGCCTTGTATTTTATCTCGGTTATCAAAATAATCATCAACGCCACGTTTATTAATATCAGCTGTTTGCAACATGCGGATAACGGACTTTAGCACCCCTGACTGAACTTTTCTGGCATAATTATCAATGTTTTGGCCATTCAGCTTTCCCCACATTTCTGGGTTAACCCGTGTTTCTACTAATGACTCAAATGTTATTTGGCCTTCGTTATAACTTAATTTTCTCTCGATATTTCTGTTCGGGCAATGGTTATTTAGAAAGCTTTTAAAAGATTTTACATAGGCGCTGATTTTCAATTGCCCGGGCCTGCAGCCTTGGACAGGTCGTAATACAACTCTTAAAGTCGTCAATTCATCAGCAGTGCCCCCTTCGGAAGAGCTGTGACGACCTATTAACTGAGCACCACCTGCGGTGATATTACTCATCTCGGGTACGTAGTGACCATTATGCTCGTCGTAATCTAAAAAATTACGATATTGAGCGACATCGTTAAATTTATTCACTAAATCAGACAAGATATTTTCAAGTCGTTCTAACTCACTTTACTCAACGTAATGCGAATGCTTTTTAGTTTGGTTTCATTTTTATTCCTCGACGACACGCCGCCAATGTCTAGATTGTCTTAGGACAAATCAATAGTTTTGTTTGGGTTTGTTAATTCTTGATTTAATTAATCTAAATATTGGTCACTTGTCATCACGCTACTGTTGTGAATGTACTTAAATCGTATCAAGTAAAATTGTTCATTTGGCGGGAAATTCAGTATGGCGTCTGGCCAAAAGCACCAGTTATTGTCAGTTTTCGAGGCAATGTAACACAAGCTCCATTGCCTCAACCTACCTTGTACCTCTAAATTTTATTTACTTATTTTTGCAAGTTTCCTCGCCAATCAAAAAACACGTCCTCACCGCCTGAGCGACACACCAGCACGGGAGACCTCACGCAGCTACTAACAAGCGCATCTCCCACGTGGCTCACACGTGATTTACTGACCCAAAAAGTTTGAATTGGATCAAATATAATCCACATTCATTCAATGAGCCTCATCTGACAATCTTAAGAATTCTAGAGACTGGTTATTAGACAGGTGGAGGATGTTTCAGAAGTACGAATTGCTTCTTTCGATCTTTCTCAAACATTCATTCATCATGAAGGACCTCATGAAAAACAAAATTAACCATTTCTTTGAAACAGTGCTCAGACTTGCAATTGACAGGACATCAAAGCACTGTTCATCCCTGCACAGTATAGCAGCACATCATCTACCACCAGAACTGCAACCTACATGATTTAGCATTTCTATCAATAAAGTTACCTTAAAATGCTTGCTGATGTTTGCTGTAGACAATCGCCCGACGAGCAGCTGTGTAATTGGCTCACCTACATGGTCCGTGGTCATCAGCCCATCTTCAAGATGTAGATTATTGTTAATGTCAAAGAGACATTTCGGTATACAGCTGCTGTTTTCGAAGATCAAAAAATCTGCATCCCCGCTCATTATACTGTAAGTCTTGTCATCATTCAGCAACCTGCGTGTTTAAAGTGTATGGTAACCAGTAGAGTTAAAAAATCTACAACAGTCCAAGCAATGTTTTAGAGTTCGTCTATATTTATATAATATTCATATCTAGGGACTCCAATCCATATTCAACATGCAATAGGATGCATCAGGAAATCATATATACATTACACATAATATGGTGATAATGATATAATATAATCTACAATGACACCCTACCTCTTCACCATCAGCAGATCTCCATCATCGTGACTACACTGAATCACTTCGCAACCATGGCGACGAACAGCACACTCCACTTGGAGTTGTGAAAGAATTTGGAAATACATCTTAAAAGAACAATTCTCCATTTCTTCTTTGCCTTGGCAAACTTTCATCAACGTGCTGATATTCTCCATCGACTGTGAGTGCCTTTGCTTGAGGCGTGGGATCTTTGTTTCGAGAAGTTCGAGACTCTCTGCTTTCTCAGCATCAATAACCCACACGAGCGATATTCCGACTGCCGCCAGTTTGTTCAGAAACACAGTAACATACTGATCGAGTGAGGATAATTCAACATCAATTATTTTCAAATATTGGTTGTGTGTCTTTGCTTCAATATACTTCGAAAACCAATCAGGCAAACAAAATCCAAATGTCCACATATCAACTACCAATGAAATACCACCATTTTTTCTAGCTATATCGACTAAATCCACAAACTCCACACATTGTGCCTGATTTTCTAAACAGTATTTCACTAAGCCAGGTAGCCCCATTGTGTTGTGATATCTGTAACAAGCATGATGGACTATTAACATACATTAGCACTAAATTTTAAAATGTAATATATTTAGTTGTGAGCAAGAAAATTATACAATAAACAAACTAAACTAATCAACTAATATCTACATTATTCGCCATATCAAAGATTTGATCTTCTTTAGCAAAATCGCCTCTCACTGCACATTGCATCATCAAAATCATATTTATTGCATCACGGATATAGATACATTATCTTGCCAAAACTGAAATGATATGTAGTATGATTATGTTCTGCATGTATATCCTAAATATAACATGAATTATTCTACCCAATGGCATGCACTATCAATAAATTCGTAAATGAGCAAAATGTATGAGAATGAGTGATTAAATCACAATGAGAGAGAATATATAAATAACAGTTAGTTGTTCCATCTGTGTTTGGAAAAAATGTAACCAATGTAAAAATGGCTTTATTATAATCCAATAGTTAGAATGACATAATCCAAATTTTAGATGACATGGTTGTGAAGTGCTCCAAATTGACTTTGTATGTAAAGCCGGCAGGGAAAAATAAGATAGTATAACCTCTATAACTGTCAAATTTCAAGAAATCATAGGATTTGTCGCATCGCAATCGGCAAAATCATGGGACTAACCCTAAAATAATTGAAAACTTATCCAATTATAGGCAGTTTGTGAAGTACCCAGCCTCAGTGGCGGCATATATATCCAGGGATGACTAAATTTCAAAGTAAATACTTTATGGTGAGTCAATGATGATTCAGTGGGAAGAAAGGACATGTTGGACCTTAAGCCAGCCTCACACGAGTTGTTCGTTGACGGTTGCTTCAACGAATTGCTCATTTCTCGAGTCCCTTCATCTATGTAGCGCCATGTATGCGCCCTCGCACAAAGCAACGCGAGAGGCAATTAACCTTACAACCTATATAGGAGATAACTCCGTCTGTACGTCAATAGCTGTCAAAAATCATAAAATTTTGGCCCGTAGTCATCAAAACATTCGCAAACATAACGCTAATCTCATCGTTGCTGCTTATCTCATCAATAAATCACGTAGACGATGAAATAATCATGTTAGGTTGCCCTTATGTTACGAAGGTGCAACGAGTTGGGTGCCTTCCACTCGCTGTTTTGCCAGTTGAGGGATGACGATCCCAATAGCTATTGACTGTTTTCAAAATTGAACCGGATACATTTGATTTGTTTATTGAGACTCGTGGCCTGTGAAATAGCAAGAATATCACAGTCAATTTCAGAGTCGTCGGCAATTTTTACGTTTTTTGACATTTTGAATAAATGACATGATTACATGAGACGATATCATGTGATATAAAATAACAATTTCATTGGCTGGAGTTAAAAACTGGCCACTTGAAGCAATCAACCTTTCAACGTGAATTAGAACTGTTTCTATTTTCTATATCGCCTCTTCGATCGCCAGTTCAGTACGAGTAAATCTTTGAGCTAGTTGAAGCCACTGTCACCTCATGTGATTTTTTTATATTTTTCAAAATACTAATTTTTAAATTTTGGACAAATTTCTATTATTAGTGAAGAAAGAAGACGATACACTGACTCATTATCAACATATCTTGATATTCCAGTATTTTCGAAAAGAGAAGCAGTTAGCACGGTAGTGTAGAGGGTGGAACATTAGATTTGAATCCATGATTCCTGCTTTAGTGCGTAAATTATCTATAGCATTTTTCTGGCACAAAATGCCTCAAACCCCATCTGCCATGAGGAATCTTGATAATCAACTCATATACATATTATCAATGTTATCCTAAAATATCACATTATTCACACCTATGTTTCTAAGATAACTACAATGTTGTGCTGCACACTCCCATTTTGCAAACTCTAAAAATATACAAATGGAAGTGGACAGCAAGCTGTGTATATAGTTTGGTTACTTGTAGGAAAGCATTAGGATAATCCAATGTAAACAATCAGGGAAGAAAAATGAAGAAACAACACAAAGCTTCTCAAGGATCACCCATATACATATATATTATATATAATACATACATAAAAATATCTCTTATTTTGCTATAATAAACGGTATGTTTTCGACTAGGTGACATAGGTTCTATTGTGGGATATCGGTCCATGAGTCCAAAAGCGCATCCCTGAGCTGTTGCAGCAGGCCAGGTTGATCATTGAGGGCAAATATGGCAGCCTGCAACATGTCCCATGCATGGTCGATGGGATTGAGATCAGGTCAGCAAGCTGGCAAGTCAACTCTGCTAATTCCTTCATCCCTAAGGTACTCATTTACGATGAGGACAGGCATTATCATCCATCGGAACAAAGTCTGGACCAATATTAACAACAGCCAATAGCCTCACAAACACGTCACAGTTTCATCACTGTATCTGACAGCAGTTGGCGTAGTTTTCAATGGCATGGAGGTCTGTATGATGCGTGGTACTGATTCCACCCCAAACCATAACAGTGCCGCTACTATATCTGTCATGTTCGCCAACTGTAGCATCGCAATATCGCTAATTCGGCCTTCTCCACCCCCGAACACGTCCATCAGTGAAGTCTAGACAGAATGGACTCATCTCTAAAGAGTACAGTATCCCACTGGGATTGGGTCGAGGTGACATGTTCTCGACACCAGTCATATCGATGTTGTCTGTGCTGTGGGATGAGGGTGATGTGTATAGCTGGTCGGCGAGCCCTCAATCCTGAATCGTGGAGCATATTCCTGATGGTTTGGGTGGATACATCAACTCCTGATGCATCTCTCAGGTTTCTCTGCAAGGTTGTAGCTGTGAACGTGCGGTGTCTTACAGCGGAGAGGGTGATGTATCGGTGCCCTGCACCGGTTGTAACTCTGTGGCATCCTGTACCAGGTCGTCTGTTGGATGTACCAGTAGTCTGATAGCGATTCCAAGCATGGGAGATGACACTTTGTGATGCACCCAAAACCTGAGCCACATGTCACTGGGACATGCCAGCCTAGTTCATGCCTATCCCTTTATTCAGATCATTTGACGTCAAATGGTGACGAGTTTGTCTTGGAGGCATTTTGGTATATAGAGGTACATGCAACAACCATTAAAACACCACTTGTAATGTTAGGAATTCAGTGTGAACAGTCCGAGTCAAATTTACAAACTCAGCTAATGTGCAGTAAAATTTGGGTACTTCTGTGTGCGCTTGGTTTACTTTCGCCTTGACTGGACAACATGTGACAGACCCAAGCTCTCCCGCAAATCAATGAATTGGTATTCATAATGTATTATACATATATCTTAGTGTATTATCTTACATTATATGGGTGATCCTTAAAAAGTCCTGAGTAGTTAAGTTAAGTGTGCAACATATATAGTTAAAGTTAAATTATATTAAGTTGGAGAGATATGTACAGAAAAAAACATCTATTGCCAAAGCACCAAACCGGTTAACTGGAGGTCGTGGTTTTGAGTCTCACCAGAGGCACAGGTTTTTTTCTGTGCATTTCTCGCAGCTATTTAAAGAACCACATTGGCTATCCCGATTAAGATACGAATAAGAGCCATGACGACGACGAGTTAAACGACGCCTATGTAAACAACACTAGACTTATACAGATACATATATAACTTTTACAAACAGAATACATATATAATTTATATTTATAATTTATTACCGCCGTAAAGACAGCGACACACTTTTATCGTACACTGGCGGTGTTTGAAACTGTACTTCTGAGAAATTTGTTGTTTATGGGAAATAGAAACCGAAACTATCGACGCTGGACTTGGACCCGTGTCACTACGAGGAAATGTAGTCTCTCCATATTATAGCTAGTAATTGTTATTTCAGTAGGTTGACGAGTTTTCATTGTAACTGTTTCGTTTGGCGGCGACGGCCTGCGACTTTTACATTTTTGGGTCTTTCTGAAAAATTATGAATACACACTGGGGGTACAATAAGCACTAGACCTATACACATGTAATTTGCATTGCGCACTAAAATGAAAGTAGATCTACGTATTAGATGTAGTAGTTTGTTTATAAGGAGTCGAAACCAAAACTATTTGTTATCAACATTGGAGTAGAGATCCTATAAAAACAGAGACTCGACGATGTGTTTCCTGGGCGCCATATTTGGCCTTAAACGCAAACCTATACAGTGTTCTCGATGCCAGTTTTTCCGACTAATTAGCAGTGTTAATTGGGCATTCCATATCGCTATAAATATTAGAATATAGAGATAATTTAATCCCCGTGTTCATATTATCATACGATATACTTATATCAACACGTGTAACAGGGTATACCTATTGCTTCGTGTTTGAGACTCGGATAAGTTCGTCCGCAAGATTTTAACACTAAATAAAGATCCACGATCATCATCAGGTCACTTTTTTTACTTTGACAAACTTTAATTAATAAAGAAGTTGTGTTTTACAAAAGCCACCTTTGGATGTTCTCTATTTTCTGAATATAATTGGTTCGATAAGGGTCCCATACAGAGGGTGCATACTCTAGCTGTGGTCTTATAATGCTTGTGAATGCTTGTTCCTTAATTTTTTTCAGCGTAGTTTCACAAATTTCGTTTGCTAAAACTTAGTGTATTTGTTACCGCGTATGCGACTGAGATAAGGTTAAATGATTTAAATTTATGATTAATTGCAAGTTCGAGTATACTAGACAATAGGATTGTTGATCGGCTGACATAAGGTAATGTGCGTGAATATAGAGTAGGCAGCGTTCCGTCAACACCTAATATCGCGAACCATCGCAATAATGATATCACGTGAGTTTACATTTTTTAAATCAAGCCAATTAGATGAATGGTACGCGATGACCGCGAGGCGTTGTGTTAGCAAACCGGTGAGGGAACAATAAACCTGTATTATTACTTTATTATGTTATCGACGGTGGTTGGCAGCCGTTGGAGTCATACAACTCATGCGCAAGCAAGATACGGGTCTTTGTGTCCCTGTAAAGGGTCTCATATTTGCAAAAGCGAGTGCTATGAGTTTTATTAGCTATGAGCAATTTTACATATAATACTTGTTGTTAATTACTTTTTTGTAACATAAAAACATTCTTGGAAAAATAAGGGTGACGCAGCAGATATAGTAATAATATGATTTTATATATATAAATAATAATAATAATAATCCATTTATTTTGGAGGCGCCCTAAAAACTTGTATGTCTTTAATAA
>WURV02191775.1:0-12338 GCA_011762755.2 Epimenia babai | reverse complement strand
CTACAGTCTTGTATACAAGTACAAAATGTTCCGGTTACCACCATCATCATATACTTTGTAGCGAATACCACATTGGTTTGTTATTAGTTTTGTTCCAATGTCTCTACAAACAAATATAGTCGCACATTAATTCATTAAATTAATTTATTATCCCTAATACTGAACACTACTTATAGCCATAGAACTGTCATTCATCCACTATTCAACGGTAAATACTATTCACCTTGTTCATCATACTGTAATAGTCAATACCTTACCATACCTTACTAGTTCATTTCCGGTGTGTTTATCTACTCAAAATATATTTTACTGAGAACATGTTTATTGTATAAAGTTATGTATTTCACGTTTTATTGCTAAAATTGATATTATGATAATGGTAGTTATTAAGCGACCTTCAGGCATGTATACATGTTAGATTGCGTTAATGTAAGTCACTATAAATGATCATTGATAAAAATCCCCAGTTTTATGTACAGTTTAGGCATGACCCTGTCTTGTATCAATGGCAATACTTGACTCACGACTAAGAGAACTGTGCAGGATACAAAAACAATCTTGGGAATGTAGGCACATACGGCACCTCGCCTTGACATCGTCATCCAAGTTCTGCTATCGGAACGCAAGTCGCAGCTGTTATCCCTGTCTCGTACTATCGCATTATAGCCTAGGAAGTACATGATGAGCACAATGTTGGAACTTATGACACGTGAAGACGAGTGAGACGAATGAATTAATTAATCAATCATGGCATTCACACAAAATGTTATATAAAGTAACAGCTCTTTATCCAATACAAGTATATAATATACACGAGATTAATATTTTGAATATATTATATGGTTTTTGGCAGCGCATTATCTACATCAAACAAACGTTGTAAACACGTCATTAAAACGCAAAAATAACGCAAAATTGCAATGTTGACATATTGTATTTGCCTCTCTACTGTATATACATTACAACGAATAAGATTATGTGCATATACGACCGTAGGTACGAAAATATCCGAGTTCACGCAAAAGTCGGCAAGAAATGTCCGCAGCAAGACACCTTATGCTCTGTCGGCAGTTAGTAGTACTGTATTACTGTATCACCTCTAGGATAAGTTACTACATAAAATAACACACTCATAATTCTTAAAGGAATCTATTGTGTCTTCTCTATACTTTGTTTGCACAATATATGGCAACGAGCAACCTAAACGCCACTGGCGCAAAACTGCGAAGTAAACGATGCTGCGAATGCTCGCTCGACGAGAACATCGCCGGCATGCCAAATCGACTATTTATATATAATATAAACAGCAAATGAGCGTACACAAATACAAATGCGAACATGTGGGGTTTGAGACTGATAACTTTCAGTCACTCGGCAGTTAGCTTATTGATTCCACAATGCACATTTGTCTCAACTCATTCATAACTACATTAGTTCATATTTCCATTTTAGTAATCGACATAGTGTATGAAAGTAATGAATCGAGTGATTGCGATGTCCATTGCGATAAGCGGGGAGTTTCTGTGCCATAACTGCTAGTTTAATAACCCGAAGTCACGATTTATGCGAAGAGTTGCAACGCAAAGAAGTGTGGCACTTAGCCTAACTGTCGAAAAAACAAAGTTATGTAACTATGCATTACGATAACTGCCAGATACAGACTGGGATATATATCTTCATTATGTATGATCATGTCTGTACTTGTAACGTATGGGTCGTCATTGGGATTAACAATATTCGTCAGGGCTTAACTATGACGCTCTTCAATATAAGGAAAATGAACTGCGTATTCTAGGCAGTGGATGTTTCAGTCGGCTAACCCCATCATCTGAACAGCGAAGACGTGAAAATCCCAAAATCTCATAGCACATTTTAACTTTTGTGTTGCAACCACTATTCTTACCTTCCTAATAGCTTAAAAAACTTGCCACGTTTTCTCAAAATCCACTTTTTTAATCCACAAGGTAGGTCACCAGTTTTGTTAAAAAATGTATCATCTTTCCTAAAAATGAAAATAAAAAACGACAGCTCATCATCATCTCATCAGCATCATCATTATCATAATCATAATCCCAATCTCAATCTCAATCATAATCATCAACATCACCATTATTATTATCAGCATCTCATCATCATCATCATCACCACCACCACCATCATCATCATCATCATCATCTTATCCTCATCTTATCATCAGCTTATCATATCACAATCATCATCATCATCTCATCATCATCATCATTATCTCATCACCTCCATCTTATCATCAACCTGTCGTCATCATCTCATAATCATCTTATCATCATCTCATCGTGATCTCGTCATCATCATGATCTTATCATTATTATCATCTCATTATCACCATCTCATCATCATTATCTCATCATCGGCTCATCATCATCTCATCTTCATCGTCATCATCATCATCATCATCTTATCATCATCATGGTATTAATTTATGAATACCATGAATTATTACATGATCTACTCCTGCGATGCATGAAAGCAATACTGCCCCAACATTATAATCTTCGTCCAAAACTCTGGTTCTCCCGCGTACTAACAAGTGTGTAGGTCAACGCGCCTTATACTACCTGGATCCCAATAACTTTGAAGACCTCCTACTAACCATAAAAGAAGCAGACATCTTCAATAAAACGCTTGCTCAAACATCACTTGCTGTATACCTACTATTTCTGAAGCCCTATCAACGAAGCAACACCATCACTCCATGCCTTTAGAACTTTACATCCCACACTTAACCGCACAAACAATCACAGATACAAAACATCACTATTTATTAATTGTATTTACTAATTGCGCGGACTAAGCAAAACAATGATTTTTATAACCCACGCCGGAATCACATCCTCTGATCAACTTGTACCTAAGCAACTTTCAAATCTATCTTTAGACATAACATTAACTTACAACCGACATGTGACTACTACCTCTCAAACAGTAGATGAACTTACTAACTAACTTGTAAACGCGCACACCGTTTACAATTTACCCTTATCTTGCTTATCTCTTCCTTTCATCCCTCACATGCACGTCTTTCATTATTTACCTTTTTTACTCCCTAAGCAATGCAACCTTTGCTGCTTCAACTCTCTATTCCCCTCACTAAATATTCCCTTCTCACTCTGCCGCACCAATGTACGTAATGTATATATATTTAATTGGATAACTGCGTTAATTCTGGACCACGGACTAATAATCTCATCATCGCCTCATCATAATTGACGTAGTTACTAGAAAATTATGTAAATTAAGTGAATGGTTTAATGTAGATTAGCTTTCCTTGTATTCGAGTAAAACTACTTCTATTCGATTCGAAAGGAAATAAGATATAAACGAAATTATTTTACCTATAGATGGTACAAAAATTGAATAAGTATTTAGGTGTTCTCATCGACGAAAAGCTTCTCTGGAAAAAAACATATTTCATATCTGCAAAAAAAATTACTAAGAATTTATCTATTATATATCGTTGTAAATATTTACTACTTGCATATAATTTAGAATGCTTTATTCAACATTAATATTTCCATCATTATATTACTGTACAGAAATTTGGGGTAACACATACAAAAGCAGGTTGAATAAATTACATGTCTTCTAAAAGCGAACTAGTCGCTACATTACAAAATTTCAGGTATAGTGGAACATACAAATCCATTATATCAAAAACTACGCATCTTAAAACTTTATGAGAGAGTCGAATATAGGACCAGTATTATTGTATATAAGGCTTATAATACCATGTTACCTGTAAATATACAATGTATATTCGTGAAAAACTCTAATGAAAGTCACAGAAAATCGAGAAAAAAACCCAGATTTCTACATTAAACTTGTTAGAAATACAGAAAAAAGTTTAGGTATGTCATTTTCAGGATTGCAAATGTGACACAGTATAGTTGATGGAATTAGATATTCGAAAACGCTGAAACTATTTCAATTAAATTACCAAAAAATGTCTTCTATCGAAATACACTTTTCATGATTACAATATAGAGGAATTCACTAGTTCAATATTTTGAGTATTTGATTATTTCTTTATCCAGAGAAAATATCCCTAGTAATACCATTACATACAAATAGTTTACTAGTTAATTAGGTAGTGCTGCCTTGAAAGTTTGTGAAAACTTCCTAGCGCTTCCCTTCATCATATAGTATTCCAACATACTTGACTTTATTTTGCATCATTTACTCGTTGTATGCCAGTTGTGCCATGCTGTCACGCGTCTTCCCTATCATCACTCAACTTACGTGCAGGGACGGGACTCTGGGAATCGCCTAAACTTGAGTTATCACGTCGGCTATGTGATTGTGAGGCGGACAGCAAAGACTAAAACACGTCGTTATGCCCTGTACTTGCCTTGCCACACTGCGAGCTCGTTATCTCCAGCCGTGTTTTATTAAGACCAAATACGTTCTAATTTGTTGAATTAATAACGTCAATCACACAACATTTTCGTAACTGTAAATTCTTCATGAGTTCTATGTGCATTGAGATTTTTACTGTGTTTTTGTTAAAAAATAAACGGAAAATGTAAACCCTTTAATTAATAAAAACGGGAGTTAAAGTGATGCTAGAGACTGTTCATGATGACTGAAATATTATTCCACACAGGTAGTTGTGGTTTTATGATAATATAAATATAGTATATGTAATTGTTTTTTTTATTCCGCCATATTAAGTGATTACATGATTTCTGTGTGCAATATGTGGTATTCAATTGAGTATGTTACATTTACTGTTGTTATTTGGTATTTTTATACCCAATGAAGAACTGAATCATCATCATTATCGTCGCTATCATCATTATCGTCGTTATCATCACCATAACCACCACCTCCATCACGAAAATCATCATCATCGCCATCGTCGTCCTCGTCATCATCAATAACAGTTGTTATTGCATTGACATTTTAAATCTTCCACGAGTTGTATATCCTCTCCCTGTTCTTTTTTCTCACGTTTTTCTCTCTACACTCCTACTGTGACTTGATCTTGCCTTTTGTTATCACACTTTTCACTTTGTGTCTTCTTTTTTTGTGGTTCCTGTATGATTTTAGACGAGTATTCAACGGTAGTTACGGCTTTTCATCCAACCCTTATCGGATGAAACGAAGCGCTCGGGCGGCCTGACTGCGGCTCTATTGTCCGTGAGCGGGTGAAAGGGAGCACGATTTCAAACGACCTTGCCGCGTCATTGTCTAGTGGCGCCAACGCCCCACGATGGGCTGACCAGCACGGATTATACGGCTTTTCATCCTATCACGCTCCACTGAGGGATTGCCTTTATGATCAACCGCGTTTAATCCTATTTAACGCGTGCCTCACCTCTACGGCTCATTGCACCTGACGAAGTATACTTGATAAACAGAAGCTTGTGCTAATCAATGTTGTTAAAAACCTTGGTATTTGTCATATCACATATAAAGACTCGTCTCGACACGGAAAGATTAAAGTTACACTAGTTACACAAGTGTATTGTTAGATAAACAAATGCGCCCGTAGTGTCGAGTTCCAATGGCACAGAAAAAAAAGAAGTATAGGTTTACTTCTGTGCCTTTCTCTTCAGTTATAAAGAACCACAGTGGCTACTCCCATTAACATAATGGCTGAAATATGATTTGAAGTTAGTTACATTGGATAATTATTGGCTGGACACCGATAAAGATAAAACCGCCTGTTATTTACACCACGGTATTGTTACATAAACGGACATGCTGGTAGTGGTAAGTTCGGACAGAGGGAAGTAAATATGTTACCCTTTTTCCATTTGAATTTGACAGATTGTTATGTCCGTTTCTCAGGTTGACGCAATAAATTTGTGTAAGTATCCGCGTTAGACAGGCGTTCGCTTAGTACACGTGTTTGGATGGGCGAGTTCGTATTAAACTTTTCAGCAATTTTTCGTAATCCCGACGAATCGAATGAGCACTATTCATCGCGTGACGACGATGTTAGTCTCGAGCAACTGGACAAGTTGTCACAATTTTGTCACGCTGTAATGCACCATTTCTACAGTAGGCAGTAGACTATACTCTTTAAAATAATGTGACTACCCAATAACCCTGCGATATAGGCCTTCGTGTATTTACGTAATTATCCTCTGTGCTTATATACATGTCTGCAGGTAACAGTGATTGTTATTGGACGCGTGATAAAGTGTATAGGCAGCGTGTAAATGCCATTTACCCTTTTGAAAGATACCACATCAGATCCGCCCGTTACCATACTATGTTGTGTCAGGTTGTTTCATTTCTTACATTACGGTGTTTGTATGTATATAAAATATGTTTGTATACCCGGAAGGGAGAATCGAATAAATTGACATTGAAAAGACTACATTTTTATATTTATTTTTATTGCACGCGACTGGCATTTAGACACATTAATACTATTAAATATTTACAAGATTAACATGATTCAAGATCATTGTACCTCATGAAGTATACTTGTATACGAAAGCTTGTGGTAATCATTACCTTCGTTAGTCAATCAGGTGTTACCTTCACTTTTCGTATGATTCAGGATGGTCGCTAGTCAATAGACGCGTTACGATCGAGTTCTCACGACACGCCTAATGTTTATTTTATGTATAAATTCGTGTACCAATTCATATATATCTGCTTCAAAAAGACGCCAATTGAGACGAACGCTTTGCATCATCTCAGAAGAAATTCGACAGCTAGAAGAACGTCTTGTGAATAAATTTGAAGAATTGCTATCGGCGAAAAGTTTAGGCCTACCAATAAAAACTAAAAGGCGGCGTGACGCCACCACTGCACGACACGAACGTCGCAGAACGCAATAGCGCGAACGACTCGTCTGACAGTGGACAATCGGCAACTCAACTCACTCAAGCGCACTCGATCACGTTAAATCTTACCTGACTAAAATCCCTTGTAAGCCACTAGATGAAAGAAAAAAATTGTGTCTATACCTTCTTTTTGTAGCACTGTGCCCAACTATTGATATTGCAGCGGAAACAGAGGCTACCGATATCATGGTTCACGTCGGAACGAAGTATATTCGCAAAAAAGAAACTAAACAAGAAACCAAGGATCTGGAGCAAGTCGAAAGTGCCATTTAAAGTACACTGCAAAATGTATCGAAGACGAACAATGTTAAAAGGCTTTACCATACCTATTATACCTAATATATGCCCAGAACGGGCATATATTAAAGGCATAGACTCGTCCAGCATTGACAAGGTCATTGACAAAACGAACAGCTTAATGGAATATTTGATTTAAAGTGCGCTAATAGCATTGCTGTCTTACACACAGTGATATGTCATTCGCATCGTCAGAAAATAACACACCTAAATTAGTACAAAAACACTAATGAGCTTCATAGACTAATAACTAAGAAGGCTATACTTATAACACTGTTGAAGACATATTTTTCGAATATATTCAATATTATTGTATACATCATAACCAGCGTTATTTGGGGATTGAGAACACGAAACTATAGTAAGTTACTACTTGATATTTTATTAGTTGTAAGACTACTTCACAGAAAACCGCATTAGGTACATAGACAACTCAAACATGGGTGCTGACGACCCATATGACGAATCACGCTTGAACGGGAACGGCCTAAAAATAGCTAAAACATGTTAATCTGGACGAATAGAGGGAAGCAAGTTGGATACTTTGAAGCGACAGAAAGTAACGATCACATAATCGACAAAGATCCGTGTGTCGAAGATTGGCGAAAATGCCTCCCAAATGACGGAATCTCGGATATCGTTGCTGACCACACACTCTGGTATGAGTTATTCTAATATGAAAAACGCAAAAATTACACATTTTCATTTTTCTTCCAACTTGCTGACCCACTGGCAACATTTTTCAAGTGTCCCCTACGGCCCAACGATGAACTATAGAGCTATAGAATTGACTACAAATAAATGCCTCTGTTGTGATTCTGCTCGATCGATAACTGTATGATTTCCATATTTTATCTTGATTGGATAGTGATTCTAGTGTCCATAGTTACCTTTTGTGTTATTAAATTGAACAAATTAAACAATGATTTAAACGAAGATCGTCAGACAGCAGCCCACTGGACCTCTCATACTGACAAGTTTTATTTTCCATACCCGCACTTATCCGAATTAAGACTACCTTCTCGTAAGTCACTAACTGTTGCACATCTTAACATTCGCTCTCTCCCAGCAAACTGTGACGACCCTTAGGCACTGCCCCTCCAACAAATTAACGTCCTCTTGAACTAAATGTCATGCCAATGGCTCCATCTCTCTTGCTAACTTTCACACCACATCCATCCAACATGACCGATCTTCAAATCGCCCCAGTGATGGCTCCCTACTTTACATCCGTGAAACTCTTTCATACTCAAGACTTACAGTGGCAAAAAATCTTCAGATGTTGACACCGCATAGACCAAAATTAAAACCATTAACATACCAATTATAAATACTTCAATATGCCGTCCTTCCCAAACTACCACTAACATTTTTCTACAACAACTTGAAGATGCAGTGAACCACCCCATGGTAAGGAATACTAGCGTTATTTTAATAGGAGATTAGCGAAGTTTTATCCAAGTTTAGGGTATCAAATGACGATCAATATCCTAGATTATCACGCCCCTGTCCGTGACGCGCAAAATGTGGCTCTCGCCAAAACTTGTCCGGCTAATACCATTGAAAAATTGCAAATACCAACAAGCCAAAAAGACAAACTCAATGATTCGTTCATTCTCTACGGCTAGAGTATTACAGACTGCGCCAAATTCGCCTTGCCAAGCAATCATACTACCACTCAATAATTAACGACGATCGTAATGGTGGATAGGACGTTGTTAACGAACTGACACATGAAACATTGTTGAACTAACGTGTTCTAAGCACATAACCCAGCACAAATAACAACCTTACTAACGATGTTGATATAGCATGCTGTCTTAATACTTACTTTAGTAATATTGGATCTGATATTAACACTGCACTCTCCGCTAACAAGTTATAATCTGTTAAAGCATGGAAACTAGACTATAATGGATTTCAATTTGACCCTTCACTACCCTCGAATAATCACAGACACAAAATAAACAAGAAAATTTCACCCACGATCAAACAATTCTCCCGCATAAGACCCTTCCTAACAAACACACTCCTTGGCCTCAAAGTTCTGCACATCTCGTATTCGGCCGAGGATCGAATATACATCCTCTACTCTCGATAAGATGTCAAAAACTAATTAAAAATAATGGAAACGGAAAAATAAATCACTCAAAATAATCTATAATAGCAAACCTCTCATTCACTCACTGTACCTCAATATAATAATCTTATACCCTTTCTAGCAAACCGACGCAAATATCTATACAGTATCTTCTAGACTACCATAGGCTCAAATAAAACTATGTCCCTTCTATTACTAATAATTTCGCAGAACCACCTAACCATAGCCATTACCTACTAACAATAAATACGCACCCCGCGCTAACAAGTCTATCGGCCAGCGAGCACTGTACTATCTTGGCCCACGCTCCATTAACACAATTCCCGAAGAGTGCCAGTCACTCATATTATCTATGACACTATGTCATTCAAAACCGATATCGGCAGCTAACTTCTCAATCCTGTAGTTGAGCGACTACTATGTGACGATTATGAATTCGTTATATATTTCGTTGTGTGTACATACTATTTCGTATATCTCGTATCACAGTAAAATGTAACGTTGATTCTTTTTACAATTTATTAACAAAATTTCGATCACCTGAGTTCAAATATTATTCTATTATAATATTCCTATTTGTTATTGTCTCGAACTCTGGATTCCTTATTTCGTACAGTTTTCAGTCAGTATATGACTCTATTTTTACGTTGGGTACATACAGTTTATCTTACTCATCATCTAATTGTGCTATATAATTTTAGACCTATAGTTTTATAGTTGCAAACAGGCTCTGTATATAGTGTTCGAGGATAGCGTATATTTTGATCCTAACTATCAATATGTGATAAATAAATAAAAATGAATAATTCCTGTCATCAACTGCGAAAAACAATGTTTCAGCGCATTTTCGCGAGAAAAACCGATAACGGATGGGTGCTGTAGGTAAACGTATGGCCCATACTACCGCGTTGGTACACGCATTTGGAAAATCGTGGCCACGTGATCAAAAATTACTTCGCCTTAGGCGACTACTTGTTTTATAGCCTGACTGCAATGTTCAATCACCACAAGTTACGAGTCTTATTCTGAACGTAGCTACGAGTTTTATTTTTAATGTACCTAATGGTAAATGGTCTATAAGACAAAGATTAACACAAAAATGACTCTTAGCACTTGGGGGTCCTATTATCTACGATTGGTTGACAATCTTGATGATTAAACTGATTCCATACTGTCTGCTATGGTCGAAGTCACCTACCATTGTAGCGGGTGTACCGCTGTGCTCTCAGTTTCGAAGAAGGCCTGATCGTGCTGTTGGCAGCGTGCCTGCTTATCGTTATTAATAATAGTAGTGGCGATGGCTTCCGATCTGATTTCTTGATTGTTTACTCTGGTTTTAATTAGCCGAGTACCCCACAAATCCGCAGGGTACATGCTGACATTGCCCACGGTGTAAAATAGATAACTATTTCGTCGCTCATACTTAGATATTACTTTTCGTAACTTACAAAATAGCTAATACAGTAATATACATCGCTGTCGTGCGATACTTTAGTTATTACACTGATGGGAGCTGTAGACCGTTCCATGTCCTAATCATCGTAATATGGTTCTCGAAAATTGATAACGAAAGAATTATGATATCACATTAAATGGATGAATATTGTACAGCGTCTCAACACCACATTTTTAGTTCTCCCGACATATATTTCATCATTATCCTAATACGGCGTTTAAAAAGTGACCATGGGGAGCTTTACTGACGGCTAGTATAAAGTAGAACAAACTTACCTGTAATTTGCCAATCACCAATGTTAGTTTAGATCTAGTTCGCAGACTCTGCTGACTAGCAACGCATGCGTGACGTACTGCAGCCTTTTGATTGACTAGTTACGTTTTTATAGCGAATGATAACCTTCCGGGCGCGCATATACCGACCGGTATTCAGCAGACTGATCGACTATATCCAGCAATAACTATCTCATAAGATTTCCGCTCACATGAGGTGAAATACATTTCGACTGCCTACATCATTTATTGAGTGCCCAGCTGCGTTTGCTCGTTTGCGTACAGTATATATACTGTACACACGTACATCACGCAGAGTATCATATGCAGTGGTATCTGAAAGACCGAGTATATCGCAGATCGCAGTCGAATTGAGTTCATCGTATTTGCCATGATGAATCGCGTGACCATCCATATTCTATGTGTATATGCTGTATAGAATGATTAGACGTATACGTTGTGAGAGCCGTCGGTGTATGGCAATATCTGTGAACATATTGTGAATATCACGACGCCGCAACAGTTACGAAACATAGCACCTATAACTCCATCATTCACCGTATTTTCATATTTTGGCCGCCCTCTCCTCAGGTGCAAACTATCAGATCTGACAGAAACATGTTCTCAATTGTCTAGTGCTGTTCGGATCAGGAGCCATACAAGAGGATTCAAGACGCTCACCTGAAAATAAAGAGAAAAAAGAAAAAAAAGACAGAACAAGACGCCAAAGAGACAATCTTAATATTAGAACGAGAAGACAACAACGAGACTGTTTGACATCAAATACAAGAGGCCATAGAGACCCGACAATACGCATTACGACACTGACACAAGAAAATCCAGATTTGTGGTAAAAAAAACTAGGCTGAAATCACATCTAATTGCCAAAATAGAGATGTCCTAAACAAATGTGAATGAGACCCACACAGACAATATGTGACAAATGGCAGAACTTATCACTAAGTGGACATGGAGATAAAGATTTTAAAATAAAAAGTCGATTTTTTGCGCCTATGACAAGATGCTGAACAAATCTGAAATACACTAACGCAAGGACAATATCTGCCAAAACTCAGACCCCTGCGATAGGCGGTTTAGGAAAAGATTTTTTAAGAAACGAGAGGCCTCAACATGCTCACCTGAAAAAGAAAGAGAAGGAGGGGAAAAAGAGAAAAAGGAGAGAAGAAAAGAGAGAAAAAGATATGAAAAAGACATAACAAGAGGCCAAAGAGACCCGAAAATACCCATTACGACACTAAAACAAGACAAGAGGCCAAAGAGACCTGACAATACCCTTTACGATACTGAAACAAGACAAGAAGCCAAAGAGACCCGATAATACCCATTACGAGACTAAAACAAGACAAGAGGCC
>WURV02191764.1:0-12339 GCA_011762755.2 Epimenia babai | reverse complement strand
CCGTTTTCCGCGTTATTTTTGCCGATTCCGCGAAATTTGTCCGTTTTCCGCAAAACGGAAAACTATTGGCCCTAGGTTATGGTAATGGTTATGGTAATGGTAATGGTAATGGTAATGGTTATGGTAATGGTTATGGTAATGGTTGTGGTAATGGTTATGGTAATGGTTATGGTAATGGTTATGGTAATGGGTGTGGTAATGGTTATGGTAATGGTTATGGTAATGGTTATTGGTGTGGTTATGGTAGTGGTTATGGTAGTGGTTATGGTAATGATGATACCTACATAAAACTAACACGCGTTTATCCCTAGTTACACGGTGCAACTCGATAGAATCGTCAACGATTGTCGCATCTTGAGAGTTGTACTTTGGTGAATGACTGGCTAAAAGAAGAAACCTGTTAACAGCATTCATTGGTTTGATATTTTGAGGATGATAATCTATATATGTATATGAAAACCGTATTTTCCAGGAATTGTAATACATATAAGTAGTTCACCTGGTAATTGGGCAATTCGGTGTTAAAAGTTTGTAAATTTCCTAACGCTTCCCTTCATTAAAATGTAGTCCTATATTTTTAATTCCATGTCATTTATTAACTCCGTATCTCCATTATAATGCATATATGAGTATATATTTTAGAAATACGTATAATTATTTATTGTTGTATATACTATTGTCTATATTGCGAATATTGTTGTTCGTATTATTGATGTTGTATATACTGTGTATTAAATATTTTCTGATTTATTCAGTCTCGTATTATTTTTCCCCATAAATTTAGATATGGAGCATTATTGGCTACCATTAGTATCACCCTTCCTGAATACATCTCTAAAAATAAATAACTGTCGTCTACAAATTTTCCATGTATGCGTGATTTCGCCCGACTAAAAAGTCGTTCAGTACCATTCGACGACGTTACACTTCATTGAGTTAGTTTGTCCTAATGATCGTCCCCACAAGGTGAAAATTTGTCATTGTAATTGGCATATCTACACTCAAACGTTCAAATGCTATTTTAAGGCGTCGATTTGCATAGATAAGTGTCGGCATATTTTGCGTCACGAAAAAACTCGTGATTTTGGGGGGCGTTACATCATGTGATGACAATCAGCGTTTTATTATTCTAGTTCTGTCGTGTACGTCGCCTAAGCAGGTTGGAAGTTAGCTTATTATGCTCTTTGATCTTGTAATATTGCTTTTTGACTATCTTTACGCTAATAATTTAAATACAGACGAAAAATTCTAGAATATACTATCATTCCCCTTAGTCGTAGGATCATATTCATGTGGTATTTCATTAATTTAGTGGGACTAAAAACGTAGAGTCATAACCTGCAGGATATACATCGATCACTAAAAACCACAAGCCTGCCAAAGACAGGACAATATTCCCAAAACTTCCCAAATGTAACCAGGTGTATTTTTCATGAACAAACGTCAAATCACTGCCATTTCGTACATTTATATATATCAATATTTAATCGATAGTATCAAGAAAAACTCCATATTTTTTATTCAATGCATGGTCGTAAATTTATAACTTTATACTAATACTGAGCCCCATGTTTGAATGAATTTTATAAGATAATAATGGAATGCAGACTTTTGCAGTTGATAAGTGTAGTTATGATATTATTGAAATTAGATTCATAGAGCGTTTCTTCACCTACTGCACATCCATCTCCAACTTTCATAACCCATTCATGTATTATTTTATGTAATGTAAATAAATACCTTTCAGAAGTGCGCGCCCTTCATTTCTAATCTCCATTCCTTATCTAATACTGGATATTTCCCCTAAAATATCGGGTATTTAAACTTAAATACATCACCCAGTTTTCAAAATAGAGCATTCATGTGTTAACATAATTATTTCTCCAAACATATATTATAGAATATGTTACACAGAACATATCTTATAGAAAACATAAATTATCATAGAATATACTTTTTGAAATTGCGTCTTCTATTCCTATGATATAAAACATGTATTTCAGTAACAGAGAGTGGATGTAATATTTGGAGAATTACATGGGAAATGTATAATATTGAATAATAAAAATAAATATTACATGCTATTCAGAACTTAACAGCCAAAATTATAAATATACTAAAGGATGATCATCAAATATATACCAGTATTTTTCCTTAGCCATTATCGGATGAAGATATTCAAGAAAACATAGACAAAGACACCTTTTCTAGAAGTTGTTAATAAGAAGATTTAACAAAGACTTTATAACCATTCGTTGGTTACCGGGTTCGTCATTCTGTATCCCTGTCAAAGATAGAAATGATTCCATTATATTAGCATTATCAGGAACCAGTATGTGCGACAAGGTTGTGAAAAAACTTTCCAACTGGGTACGCCGATGATACATGATGAGGAGGGCATAGAGTCTCTTAAAGGTGTGCTAAAAAGGAAAAAATATATATCGGTGTGCCTTCAGTACAATATTTAAAAAGGGCAAAAGAATAGAGAAGGGAAAGAGGAAATATAAGAAAATTAATTAAACTAATAAAAATTAAATACAATAATTCAATGAAACTGGAATAAAAATACAGCTAGAAAAGTACAACATTATAAACTGCAGGTATCAGCCAAAAACACTCGGTATACATTCAAATGATTTGGGGCAGCTATTCAGCACATATACAATACCTTCGATACTCGGATATCACGCCGTTAAGGATAATATCGAGCATCTACCCATTTTGGGGACTGTGTTCACTCCAGAAATCGGGGATAAATGGCTTGTTCAGGATAATCGCAGATAAGTTGACGAGTGGCCAGTTTCAAACCCGCGACCTTTGAGTTACGAGTCAATTAATTGCCATGGAAAAACGTAGACTTTAGTGAATGGACACCTATTTATAAAATATTTATTTATTTATTTATTCAACAATATAATTAAGTAAGCTATCATCCCATTTGCTGCCAAGCAGTGATGAGATGGATAATTCAAACAACAATTATAATGGCTAACACTCCAAAGAAAGACCCATTATAAAGTTAATAAACCAGACCAGCACCTGTCTTAATTTCCCACTTTTAATTTTTCTATGGGCTTTGTTATTGACACACCACAGCTGCTTCTAGTTTAATGTACAATCAAACCTAGGCTCTTCATTTCATTTTAAATACAATTCACTATGTCTACCTGTTTGTTTGTCACTTTAAAATAATTTTACTACAACATGCTCTTATCTCATCATAACAATAATTAAAATTTAATTTTTAATTCCATGAATTGATATCAACCAAGATACACACTGTCAATCAATGGATGTCTTTCATGCGATCCCCTATCCGCTATTTTTGTTTCCGGGTGGCTCCTATAAATATACCTCATCTCACTACCATAATTTAATCACCGATTCATTTACATGTATCCATTAACCTTCTTGCTGGTCTATTGCTAATTTCGTCTGCTGTCTTAACTGCCTTTAAACCATCCTGTGCTGAATATCCAGTGCATACTTTAGCTACAGTAGTTCCAAATGTATGTTTTTTTAACAATTTTCAACACAATGTTCACATTAACCCCTTAGGACCAAACCAAAATTCTTGGTTAAATATTCTTGGCGTAAAAGAAACACATTTTATATTACATGTTATATTATGTTGTTATTATCTAATATATTCATAATTGAATGTTATTATGGCAGTGTCTACATGTTTTCCATCTTGAGTATTTAGTACGTCCACCCCAGGTATGAATACATCTCTCAATTCTTTGTCGTATTGATCGCACAAGAGTCTGTATAATTCTCACATCTATGGCTTCCCACTCCTCCATTAGAGCTCCTCTAAGCTGATTGTGAATTATCGGTTGAACCTTACGTTCCCATCCACGTCTTCCGAGAACATCTTCCAAATGTTTGTTTAAGTAGGAGATAAGGACTGAGAGCAATGGTCCCTGTGATAAGGTCACCAACATCGTAACCCTTCTTCACGATGTCTGGTTCATACCGTTTGGTTTCTGATATGATCGTCCCTACCTGGGGTCTGCCGAGCTGTGTAGGCAGCCGTATGGAACCGGTTTCTAAGATTTTGGCTAACAATCCAGCGATCTTGTCAATGGTCAGTCAAACGAGGCCTTCCACTCCTACTCCTGTTGTCGATTACTGCTGTCTCGTGAAAACGATCATGAAGTTGATAGATGGCGGTGACGTAAGCATGCAATTAATTAGCAATGGCCTTCAGTTCAATTCCAGCCTCTTACTGTCCTATAGCTCGACCACGCTCCACAGTTGCTACCCGGGGCATGTTAAGAGAAGGAATGACAAGAACCTGCAATTTTGGGGATTGCACCTACTCACCCGTTAACATGTAGCCCAAGTGTATGGATTATTGCATACACTCCAGACTACACAAATATATGCCTTACATTGTGGTGAGCCCACCATATCTGGTCATGGGTATACTCGATGGCAAAATGATTTTCTTCTGTAGCCTACTATAGATGTTGCTCGTACAAGACTTTCTCTTGTTATCAACTTATGGCTCGTTACAAATACTGATCTAATAAACCTATTCTAATGTTGCAGACGACATTTTGTTGAATGAAGAGACACACCGTGGTTTATCGGTAATAAGATTACGGTTTTTTTTAGCCTTAATTAGTATGTTTACGGTAGTTTCCATGTATAATACACAAAGCAGATCAGCAGGTCATTCTTAGGGACTTGGCATTCATATCATTTTATTAATTAATTTTTTATGATATGGTGAGCATAGTGGGGTCTCTCTGGATCCTTTTGTGATTTTGCATTGCATATATAGCTTTTAAGAAGTTTAGCCACATATCGCATGTACTGATTTTCAGAATAGAGACAAGATGGGATTACATTTTCTCTTGGTGGTGCTGTGGTCAGCGTCTTTATCGAACGGCAAGAGTTTACATTTCTCAAAGCGTGGGTGTTACCTGCCAGAACTCGATGCTGAAGTTGCAGAATTAAGGTATGAATTATGTGCAGAAATATGGTATTGTAGCATTTCTCACATAAATTGTCAGTAACAGCTAAAGTAAATTTACCGAGATATGTCTCTGCCATAATGAGATGAATCTTATCCAAGAGTGGATAATGTAATCATAGATCATTTATTTTTAAAAATAAAACACTTGAGATTACTCTTTTAGCAGAAATCATCTTAGGGTTGGTCTTATTCGGAATTCCTAATATAATCTGTAGCAAAAAGGCGGATTTTCCCCATTTTATGACCTATCAGCTATACCTATTTTATGGTGGAGGCTTTTAACTGAATTTATCACTCGGTGGTAAAATTTCAGTCGTGGATTGAATCAGACAGAGCATACGTTGTTGAGATCATCAATGTTAGCCACGCTTCTGGCGAGCAAAGTCACTGGATTTTTGTTTGAATTTTTGTTTAAAAATGTCCAATTTTGGATACCATTGGTATTTATGATCTTGGCAAACCAATATACACGACCCTATAGACACACCTAGCTACACTACACCCACACTCACATGGAGCAAAGTATCAACATGCCACAGTCGCAACTGTCTCGCAATTAGCGCAATTACCAAAACCAACACTTGCAAAATTACAGAAACGCAACGTACATACACAATCACAGATCACATGACATGCGCTAGCACCAATATCATTTATATCATTACATGTAATAAAATGCAGCTAACAATATGTAGGCAAAACAACAACCGCACGAAGTGAGCAAATGAACAAACACAGAGCAGAAATAAAAAGGCACCACTCCACCCCATTCCACAATAGAGTACTCAAGCGGTGACGTCACGTTGTCATAACAACGTGTTCTCAACAATAGTCAAGGTGGCTCATGTAATTCTTCGCCAACGAGAAATCTATTCAACGTGGCGAAAATCACTTCAAATCGGGAGATGTTGAGTCTTTTTATTACCATAAAGGTGTTATCGTCAAGTTAGGTAGTCATTTTTCAACGGTAGCCGCACGTGATACCACATTCCTTTTGCCCAAACTCAGTCAAAACGTCCCCTTATCTAGACGTCCCCTACACAAATGTTCCCCTACCAAGATGTTCCTGCATATCGCTAAGTATAAAAGAATAAAGCCTAAACGTTTATTTATATAAAGCAAAAAATGTCAAGTAAAAAATGAATGACTATGAGTATAAAAGAATAAAGCCTAAACGTTTATACTCTATGTAAAATGATATCTTATGTAAACTAAAAGTACGTTGAACGCTGCTAAGAAACACGCTTAATCTTTTCGTGTGCATTGACTCCATATTGTTTGATTGTTGAGAACACGTTGTTATGACAACTGACGTCAGACTTGAGTACTCTATTGCTCTGACACCAACGAAAATCACGGTGATTTCCGTGAACACTGAAGCGATTTTCACGTCACGTGGTGTGACGTGTTTCCGGTTAAGGCTGAACTGGCAAACCGTTGATGAATGGTGACGTATTCACATGCTCCCCGCTCGACAAAAGTTACCAACATTAATAATAATAATAATATCAGAGCAGCGACAACTCCAAGCCACCACTATCAGTACATGTGAGACAATGTGCCGTTAGACTAATGTAATAAAACCTTCTATCGAAAATTTCTTAATCTCATTCCATTCCAGTAAAAGACTACAATGCCGCAAGATAGACCAAACCGAACGCGTTTACATCGTGCGATCTATCGACGCGACATTATTACAATTATTCATAGATATATCGCCAATATTTCAGACAGACCTTCGTCATTCGGGTAACGATTTTAAGTGACGCAACGAACACGGCGCATTGGGGAATAAAAAAGGATGTTTTTTCGATAATATCACACTTTAGAACTATAAATATTTAGCTTCTTTTTACTAAAGTTGCAACAAGTGATCGAAAAAATGGAATACGCCCTATCCCTTCGATATGACGGAAGTCGCAGATTTTACGTTCGAAGCGACGGTCATATCGATCCGTCCTTGTGATATGGAAACAATTATCGTATAATGTAAACGCAGTACACGGAACAATTTTTTTCCGACGTATAGCGTGTCACGACGTTGTGAATCAAACGGTGCCACAACGGCAATAAAAACGATCAGCCGATTTCGTTTACAGCTGGTATAACGTTTATCGAGATATCCGACATGTACCGCTCCAGCACCAATAACCGGATATGTCGGGTAACCGCTTGATTTTCTGGAATACCGCTCGATATTGGAGTCAGTTTCCGTACGGATACTACCAATTATGCTATCTGACTGGAATAGGCATATGCCCGTTATATCCGTTTCTCCGTCGCCATCGCGCCGTATTTTTCCCGACAAAATAATTACACTTTTCGGCCCGTCGCGTTTGCTTTACACTGCAGTCTATTGGGTAAATTAACCGAGTCTGCACTCAGAAACTCTCGAATGACGTAATTTCATTACCGTCTATGTAATAAACACGCGGACTCATTCTTGACGTTATGTGTAAAAGTGTTAATATAGTTTTTGGAGATCGCTCGTCCTCCTTGGGGCCTTGAATGTGTATATTAGATTTTTACTGCGAAATAGATAGTCGACGAGTTGTTTAAAGTAAAGTGGTAATATATTAAATAATAAAGATGATATATCCGTTATTGAATTTTTATTGACTTTTTCGGATTAAAACGTAACACGTCAGTCTACGAGGTTATCATACATGTGTATATATCTATTAAGGGCAATGACAAAAATGTAAAATGATGCGCAAAACGTCACGATATAGTGATATTCCAAATGTCCAATGGAATCTACTGTAACAACCGTTCACTTATAAGAAAATTGTTCCCCAAATCGCTCGATTGCGTGATGCGATTTTCATGTTCGATTGCTCTGCTCGAAGACAAGACCGACTGGTGACTAACGTGTATTAGGTAAATATAAACTAATCGGATAAGGAACCATTAAATGAACGGCGCGCCCAAGGCCCGATTTCCCCCCTAATCTCGCAAGACAATTTGCCGTAAGAGATCACCGCCTGCACATATTCCCCCGTAAAATTTTTCGTCTCTGCAAGTGCACGTTATTTCATAATAATGTTCTTAACACAGTCAATGACAGCGTTATCTCATGACAATGTTCTTAACTTGATCGAGGACAAAATTATTTCATAAAAATGCTCTTAAAGTGGTCGAGACGTTAGTTTGTAATGTAATAAGTTATTTCTATAGCGCACAATCAGATGTCATTTCCTTTTACATGCGCTTTGCATTAACACAATAAAATACTGAAACAGTGCTAGGAGTAAGCCTTGGAAATTAAAAATGTTTTGAGTCGTGATTTGAAAGCAGTGAGTGATGTAAGTGATAAATCTATTCCGTGGCAATCTCTTTCTGGAAAATGACACCTGTCTGATAGGGTATGGCAACATGGATTACTAGCAGCCAGAAACCGGTCACCAGAGCGAAGCTGCCTATTAGACATTCTAACACGAATTCATTGAGGTAAGCCGGACACGCAGAGAAAAACAAACACAAGTATTTTGAACTAAAACGTTGTCGCATTGGTGATCAGTGTAGCTCCTTTAAAGAGTGAGTACGAGCGTTCAAGTAGGTATGAAGGTATGATTTAATCCATGAGATAACATTGCCACCGATACCGTATCGATGACTGAGACGTCGAAGTAGGAAATGGTCTCGACAGTGTCGAAAGCGGTGGAGAGATCCATCAGGACAAGAACAGCAGCGGAATGTACCCAATCAATCGACCGAATCATGTCATCATAAACACGCAGCAACGCAGTCTCAGTACTGTAACCAGGACCATAGGAAGATTGGTGGTCATTCCAAAGATTATTTGATTCCAGAAAACAGCAAGTGAAAAAGTTCTCAGCGCAATGGATGAAATGGTTATTTCATAAAAATGTCCTTCATGCAATCGAAGACAGCGTTATTTCATAACATCGTCTTTAATACAGTCAAGGAAAACGTGATTTCATGACAACGTTCTTAACACAGTAAAGGACAACCTTATTTCATGACAATTTTTTTAATGCAGGTGAATATGGATATCAAAAAGTTGACTTATGTCGCACACCCGTGGTAGCAGCTCCGGAAATATCCTAGTGAGAAATCCAATGTTAAGATTGGGTGTCAGCTGACGTTGGATCGTTATCAACAATTGCCTTCTCTTACATACACAATACGGTATACGCCAAGATCGTTGTGGGTGATTGACGGGAGAGTCACACGTACTCACGCGTCGCATTGTTACTGGCAATGGGTCTAATTGAGATCGTGCTAACCAGTATTTCCGACTCACCCCTATCAATAAAACTACCGGCTCAATAGACCCGATCGCTCCTTTTAGCGACGATTGAGAGAAATTCGATCGTATGAGCAATTGAGATTGGGGTCGATAGGAGAAATGTAAAAGCATCCAGGGGTAAAGATCACATGACACATTCTTCTCACTAATAACTACTACTATTATTTGTATCTTATTCAGGTGATTCTAAACGCTGTAATGGTTTTATGATTATTATTATTTGAGTATTATTATTTCTGATTATTCGAAGAGGGTGAGTGAGAGACTATAGTTATAACATATGTACAAAGTCCGTTGCCCTCTACATACAGAGCGTCCCCCACGACCCCCAGAAAATGCATTTTTTTCGACGACCTGCTACAAATTCAGAATGTAACGAATATATATGATATGAGTATCATTAGAAAGGCTTGCTAGTTCTCTCTAAAATAAGCTAGAAAAATTAAAATCAATCAACATTTGTCATCGATATGGATATTTTCTCGAGACAGGTCCCAATGCAATCTGGACCAAGTTATACATTCCACACTGTGACCCACTTAACAGCGGCATACTTCCTGTTCTGGATGGCGAACTTCGAAGTTCAGCAACGGAGAGTGTTTATGCGTCTGTGGTGGGCGCAGGATGGGGCAACGCCAAAGGTCTCAGAGCTGTGCGAGATCGTCTACTCTACACCAAGTCTTTGGTGATCGCTTGATCGCTCTGAACCATGGTGTTGAGTGGCCGCCTCGGTCCCTAGACCTCAAGTCTAAGTCACCCCTTGTGACTTTTATCTCTGGTGATTCCTGAGGTCTACACGAACATTGGCAGCCGGACCGACCTAGTTCACTGTGCCGATAAAATCTATTAGTAAATTAATTTGGAAAACACACCTTAAAACAGACACCTTGTTTTATCTCGAGGACAAGCTGTCGCCGATGGGTCCGTAAATGTATAAAGTGGTCGTATCTTACGTTACAACGACATTTTGATTAATGCAGGCAACGAGATAGCGCAGTTGGTCGAGCGCCGGCCGACAAACCAAAAGGCGGAATCCCGGACATCAATTGTGTTTTTCTGCTATGAAATATATTAGTTAGGGACTTGTCTGTGATAGAGCTGCCTTCCTCAGCGACTTGTTCTAGACCGCCATGCGGCAAGCCGCGCAAGTGGATTTGAAGTGCGGAATATGGATGTGTATATGATGTACCCTTACACTTCAATGTTCATAAGTAAATTTGAATGGACAGAAATAATCATAATTTAGAACGTGGAATTTAGAGCCATTCTCTCTGATGTAAGCAAGCGCTCTCAGGCCCGCACATGTGCTAAATGGTGGTAACCGGTATGCTTGCTGCGGGGCATAAGACGTTACTACCAGCATAATATTCTGTTACTACGATTTATATCGACCTTCGGACGCGTGCGTAAACGAATATGCCATTAAGGGAATTTAGATAGTAAATTCCGAACCAATTCCACACGGTCTACTTTCGAGGTTCAAAAGGAGTAACGGCAATAAAAAACGTACAAACATAATGTGAGTGTGAAGGATAAACGCAGTTTCCTACTACAGCTCCGTAGCTTCACATGCTAACAAAACACTATTTTTATATTTCTCTTCGTGCCGTGGAGAAAATAGCTTTTGCACAGACGAACGATTACTAATTTTTACTTTGTAATTGTAGATAGTCATAGTATTTGAGAATAATTAGATGATATAGCAGCTGTATACGTTAACCATAGCGCCGGAAAATAGCGACATTCCGTCGGGATTAAAGAGAGTCGATGAGGCGATGTCATCCGACGTGACATTCACGAACGTGGCCGTCAACACCTACTAATTTGATCGTAACCTTTGTGTTACATGGTCGACTCGTAATCAAAGAGATATTCAGAATTCTGCTATGCTGTATGCAGATAACGCAAGATATAGGGCAGTAATTGCACATGTTACTGCTGCGCTACTTTTTATATGCAGATATCGTGAGAGGCACGGTTATAAATGCACATGATATCGATGCGCTAAAGTTTATACGAAGATACAGCTTAAGGCATGGCAATAAATGTCCATTATATCGATGCGCTAACCTCTTATAGAGATACAGCGAAAGGAATGGCAGTAAATGTACATAATATTTATGCGCTAACGTTTATATATAGATACAGCAAAGGGCATACCAATAAATGTCCATTATATCGATGCGCTAACGTTTATATAAACGCATACCAATAAATATCTATTATATCGATGCTCTGACATTTATATAAAGATACAGCATAGGGCATACCAAGAAATGTACATTATAATGAGCTAGTGTTTATTATGCAAATAATGAATTATAGCATCAAATATCTAGGATTACTAAGTAAAGGTTTGTAATATACAGGCCACACAAGTCCAATTACAAATACAATTCTGCGGCTTACCCGAACTGCCACATCAAGCGATGAAAAAACACAGAAAGCTTACCTGACCTAGCCAATTATCCAATTGTTCTTACCGCATCCCGCAATGTGGATATGTAGAGGATCAAAATATAAATGTCCATACTAAAGGCTCGTGTTAGTTATGTATATAAGACGGATATCTATGGCGCATATATACATACATAATTGTATAGTATACATAAAGATAGCCCTCTGTGATTCGGAATTTCAGTTGATGAGTTAATGTTTTGGTTACCATAGTCGGGCTATAGTCCGTTGATGTCTGATGACTGATTAAGCAGTTTGTCAGTCAAACGCCAGTCAAGTCTATTGATTGATTGAATCCTTTATTTCTCAATAGTACACCAGATAATAGGTACATAGGTATGTGAATATAATTTTACGGCCTAAATGTTCATTTTTATCATACACATTAGCCCTCTTTTTATTAATGAGTAGAGGTCCATTGTGATCAATATTTTACAACTTTAAACTAACAATGAGTGAGCTTATTTGAGAAAAGGCAGAGTAACCGAAGTTAGACTTATTGGACGTTACTCCCCTGAGCACGACGAGAAGCTGTGATTTACAAAACTTAAAGCAGTAAAATTAAAAATATCGTATTGATAAACACATAACCCACACACATACATACACACACACTCATATA
>WURV02191753.1:0-12340 GCA_011762755.2 Epimenia babai | reverse complement strand
GACTCTGGGGTCTGTATTGTTACATTCTTCAGACAGACTCTGGGGTCTGTATTGTTACAAACATTCTTCAGACAGACTCTGGGGTCTGTATTGTTACATTCTTCAGACAGACTCTGGGGTCTGTATTGTAACAAACACTCTTTAGACAGATTCTGGGGTCTGTATTGTTACAAACATTCTTCAGACAGACTCTGGGGTCTGTATTGTAACAGACTCTGGGGTCTGTATTGTTACATTCTTCAGACAAACACGAAAGTTATATTTTATATATGCAAAAGAACTCATGGCATGGGTAAAGAATATATCTATTATAAATTATTAACACATTGTAATATAGAATATAGAGAGGATGGATATGGATATGGAAGGAGATACATCAATACTCAGTAAAAATGGAAGATTTTTGGATATTTTAAATTAAGCCAGTCATTATTTGTAATCGATTATGGATAACTGTAGAATGGGTGTAAGTGTACAAAATTTGTAGAAAAAAGTAAAAGATGGGAATAAATTCTCTAATTATCTTCCTTCATCGACTATATAGAGGTCGAACCAGATATAGAGGTCAAAGTGGATAGAATTTATGACAAAAGACACTACAAACTAAAGAGGGCAGACCTAGTGTATCTAGCCTTCATACCAGCGGAATAATAAATGCGTGGGAAGAATATATTAGTTAAAAGGAAGGTTTGGCATGGAATATCTAAAAATTTAATCCTTAAAACTATTGTAAGCCTAACTCAGTGTCATGTACAAGTCAAAGTTTATGAACTTAGTGCGAAATGTGATTAAATCGTGAGAATATGAAGTATGAGTGAAGTGAATAAAACAGCCGATTAATATGGACTATAGACTCGCTTCAACGAAGCACATGGATGTGACGCGTAAAATTGTAACACTTTATGTAGACTTATGATAGGTTACAAGAGTACAAGAGTTGAGAAAAGAATAGAATCCAGAAAAGTAAAAGTGAGCGAACATAGAGTACAGCATGATCGGAGCGCAGAGCAAAATCATGGGCACGATGGATTTGTAGGGTGGGTGGTAACTATACCACACTCTGAGTGGAAAATGCCCCGTTGTATGTATGATTTATTAGATGTGCAAGAATTGAGTGAATGTCGGAGGTGGGGGGTCGTCAATGTGTCCTCGTCGATGCGGCCTGCACGACGTTTCACGAGATGCAGTTCAGACAGAATGATCTTTCTTCTGCCGCGTCGTAACTGGGTACACGCATCGTACGAAAATAAGGCAGAGTTACCTACACCTTATCCACGACATAACAGATCATGAGGTGACCAACATTTCAAATAAAAATATACATGACATACATTAAACAGAGAAACGAAAAACTAAATGAATACTTGTTACATCAAAAGTCACGCGTCTCACGAGAGAGAAATATTGCTATTAAGGTTGAAACAGTCTAATATAACTATAGTGGCATTTTGGGTAACTTTTCTAGATGGGTATATGATTGAATGTTTCTCCTAACAGTCTATGTGTATCAGTATATAATTTCTGATAAATTCTGATGTGTTTATGTATACATGTGTATTTATATTTCTGGATCCTAAAATACATAGTGTATCGTAGTCTACTGCTTGTATTAATTATTGCAAAGTGTCTTCTGTCGTACTTCAGTGTTACCAAGGTTACCAAGTAGCACTATAAAATATATGTATTATTATTATTATATGGGCACGTCAAGTCATTCAAGAGAGCTAAAGGAGCAGTCAAATGGTGAAAGTCCTTCCAACCATCGAAACTGTCACCAAAATGTCACAGAAGGATGGATATCTACAATCAGTTCTAACCCTATTCACTTAACAGCATGACAAACAGAACCGTATTATATTTCATCTACTACGATAACTCACTTTAGGATAGAGCAATGGCTACAGAATACATCAGCACACAACTGGCATGAGCGGTTACAGTACTGGCAGGTGATTCGGTCACAGAAGGAGCATTGAGATCTAAGGTTGGCTTCATAGCCGCAGCAACAGCACTTGGCTGCAACAAAACATCGCGATATAGTAGTGTTCACTCTCATATCGAAAAACAGAAATTTTTTGAGGTAACAAAACAATTACCTACAATATCGTGACGAGCTTTATGACACAAATCTGTCACCATAGCAAAAACGTAAGGCCTATTCAAGCTCATATTAAAAGCTGTGAATAGTAAGATATATAAAAGAATCTTCTAATACAGTTGATGGTTCTGAAGGAAAGTGAACACAGAACACAGGGTTTTATCAATTAACCGTTTAACTTCTGCATTACCCCAGGAAATGTTTTGCGATTGAAAACAAGAACCTATGCTACAGCTCTGGCGTACCCTATTGTTGCAGTTTCTATAAATAACGGGCCTAGTTCGCAATTGGATGATAGAAACATGGTCGCTGATTAGTCAAATTAGGTTTGGTATCTCCTAATGATGTGATTCATCTAGAGTGAAATGCACAAGAAAAACCGAAACCTCTCGATCTCATGACCAACAAATATATTCATCGTCCATCTAGAAAGTTAATGTCATCATGTCTACCAGTATGGCGTAGCTGAGCTATCATTTATTTCTGATGGTTATTTTAATTTTATGTAGTAAATCCTGCATAGTAAACCCCTTACACAACATTTTTGGTTGGCCACTCAATGTCCACATATGTATACGGGACAGCTATTACACTTTACCCTCTATTGTACTTAGTGACAATTGTTGTTGAATTCATCCATCTATAGAGAAGCACATAATAATAAATATACCAACCTGTCATCGTGTATTTAAGTTTTGTGGCACTGTGTGATATGTCACTATTGTTGTTGACCTCCGATAACGTGGTCAGGGTACCTTGATTATTTAGACATAGTTGACCAGGAAGAGTTGCTAAAGACAGGTTAAACTGGGATGGATCATCATGCATAGGCTGGCTTGCCAAATCATTTGACTGTAGTTTCTGAACACCGTTGAAGAGCAACTGCCGTGTGTGATCTGCCGAAACATAACGTTACAACCATAGCTAGTGGCATTAGTTATTGCGACAGCACACATGCTAATACAACAGAAGTGGGGCAATTTTAATCTTTTAATAAGTTCTGCACTTCAATGTTGGGCCATATCCCGGCCATATCATGCATTAAACGATGATTGCATTAGGGGTGATGGCATGCAAATAAAAGACCTGCAGATGTAACATGAAAGATATATTTTATATATAGGCCACGATTATTCTTGAATACATGTATATATAAAACAGCTGGTACTATATTAATACTGCCAATGCGTGTTTAATCAACTTAGGTAGCTTATCCGCAGACCATAAATTTGTTTCATGTTCTCTTCGCCGCATACTCCTGAATTTATCTCTTTTTGGCCTATGTGCGATTTCATCTGTAACGGAGAACACTCCCCAAATGGATTTGTCCTCTTGGGCATAATGTAATAGTCGTTGATAACTTTGTAAGGAAAAAGTTCAACTGACACAGGACAAAAGTTATTGAAAGACACCGTTCACTTCCGCATCGATATTTCGCGGGGTGGGGGTTGTTTAAAAAGTACATTTCAACCTGACAACATATTTGAAATAATGTATAAAACGCGTGTTTCCAAGTTTATTTCTCGGCATAAAAATTTCCGCAATCATCTAAAAAAATCAACGCATAGTACCATATCATAATTGTGAGTTATAAGCAATAAGTTTGATTTGATCCACAATAAACTTTCAGTTAAAGTTATATTAACAATCTTCGATGCAATTTTAAGTAAATTCAGTGGGAATTTCAAAATGGCTGCGATTGTGGATATGTGTCTAAAGAGAGAAGTGACAGTTTCACACATTATTGAGTGGTTGAAAAACCCTTTGGTTATTACATTGGTTATTATATTGTTATGCTACACAAATTATAGAAATACCGTATATAACTGCTGTTGCAGATATCTGTTGAATATAGAACAAACACATCGAATTACACAGGAAAAATTCTCCCTGGAAACCACCGGAGAGAAATGTGCAGAAAAAAAACGATACATGTCATGGGATATCTGTATAGGTTTTTTCTGTGCATTTCCTTCCAGCTAATTTTCAGAGAACCACATTGGCTACCCCCATTAATATCCCAGAAACCACGTTTCCCATTATGAATATACGCGGCATATTGGCCTAATTCGGTTGCGATCAGGTCCTTAAAAACGACCGGCAAAGACACTACTAGTACCAAAATACGTAGACAATATTTTCAGCGTCCAGTGAACTAGTGCGATGTAGGATAGGATTAGTATTAGCCATAGCATTAGTGTATCTGCTTTGCATATAGACGACGGATCGGACTAGTTCACTGTCTTTTTCACTATAAGTATAACTCCACATTTATTCACATGTATTTTGTAATACCTGTTATTTCTTACTGATTTTCAAAGAATTTCATCATTTAACGATTAATTTTGATCTTATTGATGTCCCTATTTCAAATTATTTCCAACTTGAGGTGCAGGAAGTCAATCCAGAAATATTAATTCATGGCAACTAAGAGTTAAAAAAGTAATAAATATTTTGAAAAGTAATGCTTTGCGATGATTTTAATGTTGATATTCATGACAAGATGTTGAAAACTTGCAGGGGAACGCCTTTTTCTCAGTCATACCTAGGATTTCATGTGTAGTCATCATGTTATATGAAATACTTCTTTGTTCCTAGCAATGATGACAAATATTTTTCAGAATAATTTTGATAGCCAGCTTGATGCCTCAGTGTCTTCAAAATCTGAGTTTATCCCGTTTTTCTTGAATTATTTACGTGATAAGACATTATACTTGTTGCAAAATGCTCGAGTGGCAACACCATCTCCCGTGAAAGATTCCAGTGGTCCAGATAAAAAGTTGAGTGTAATTCCACGGAAGTGCCGTGGCAAGTTGTTCAACCCGTCTGTATTACACGAGTCGCAGCGTATTCATGGTCACGGAGATGCAAAGACTTCGCTAATTTCACCTCAAGCTGGGAGCGAAGCTAATACCATCATTCATAAGGACAATTCTGAATTACAGAGCAGCTCGGACAAAAAGAACAAGGATTACTGGAAAACACCGGAAAGCTGCAAATTTAAAGCTCGACTAAGTTTGGGAGATTTCCTATCAGAAGCTGATCAAAATCGTAAGATAAACAAAACACCTTGTTCTGATGGTGAAACTGCGAGAAGTTCGTATTCATTTGATAATTCTTTATCAAAGCCAATTTTTCGACAGGGAAACCGGAACAAGTCTAAGACACATGCTAAGATCCAGAAAAATTTAGGTCAAGAATTTAGTATTTATGATTCTGGGGATTTTCCACAACTACAATCTGGTGATGCTAAACCGTGAGTAATGATTGAAATAGAAGAAAGGTAAATTTATGGATTGTACATTAATGTATTTGCCAGTCACGGGGTGAGCTTATAAAATGACAGTGCTGTCGAAAGTGTATTTTGGGTTAATTTTTATGTATTTTATTTACTAAGATTTGCATAGAATCCATTAGAATTTTATCCAACTTATATAGCAGGGAGAGAATAGACCATTCACTTGGCTGAGCTGATATAATACATTTTGACCCTGTTAGGGTTAAACTTATGTATATTATACAAGTTTAAAACCACCACTAGGCATTGCAGTACTCCTCAAATTGCACATAACTCTATTAGGTAATGATGTTTTTTAGGTCGTAATGTGAAGCGTGGTCGATGTCATCTTGTCATTATTGACCAAGGGATAATTCGGCACTATAAATAAGCTTTATTATTATTAGTGTTATCATTATTAATTATTCAAAAATGTCATTAAGAACTGAAAAATCGGCGAAGGCGAGGCTTTAGAGTACTTTTTATTAAGGGGAGTAAATGTGTCGCCTTATACCCTGGAGAAATTTTACAATTACCCACATTACACTCGATCTTCCCCTATATTCGGGCACGAAAATCGGGCTGATGATTTCCTATTATGTAAGGCGCAAGAAAATTTCTTGGTTAATACGAATTTCAACTCAACCTGTCACATGCAACGCTGCAGCTTACCCACTAGACCACCGTAACTACAAGGATATTCCCGTGCCAGTGTGTGATTGATCAGTTTTGGGATGAAATATACCATTATTGTTGTAATAACGACGAACGGTTCACAGTCATTGATATCGTGAAATTGTCGGTCTAGTGTTGTAAATCAATTTAACGCAGCCCTCGTAAAAATGTTGGGACCCCGAAAACATGCTCAGTAATTATTGAAACATGAAAGCACTTATCAATTGCAGGTACTGGAATCCTACTAAAGTCGTACTGTTTAAGGGAACCAACCTGTTTGTTGAGATATCCTGTGGCTTTACTCGGATTTTGTATAGTCTCGAGGTGGTTATAATTTCTCAACTCGCGATTTCGGTGAAATTTATCGGGTGTGAATGTATTTCTAGGATCGTCACCAAACCATCGCGTAGAATCAGTCCTACACCTGTGGCTTGTGAATCGAAACGTACTCACCTGTCCGTGACATCTAAACTGCCTGAGGTTCCTGAGCAGAATCCATTTCCTGTTGCGGTATCGCTCCAGCGAGAAGCGGCATCCGCCCATTCAGGGTCGCTGTGCCTCGAGCATGAAAGAACCTTACTCAGGTGTGTAGTACATAGTGACTCTAGTGAGCTTGACTCAGGTGTGTAGTACATAGTGACTCTAGTGAGCGTGACTCAGGTGTGTAGTACATAGTGACTCTAGTGAGCTTGACTCAGGTGTGCTATCGTGTGATCCATATTTACATTGCCATCGCTAATTATTCATCCATGCTAACATGAGCAGAATCTATTCACTGCCATCACTAGACCAACAAATACACCAACAACGCAGTATCAAATTCACCAACCACTGCAATAAAAATATTCCAGCCAGCACAGTAAAACTATACACGCCAACACAATAACAACTGCACCAACAAATGCGGCAACAACTTCACCAACAAATGCGGCAACAACTACACTAAGCAACGCAATAAAGCTACACTAACCAGGGCAGTAACAACTAACCAACCAACACAGCAGCAACTACACCAACGCACGTAATCACAACTACACCAACCAACAGTAACAAATTCACCAACCAACGCAGCTATAAGTACACCAACTACCACCTTACCTATTACTGATTCAACATTGTCATCCCTTTAGAATGTACCTATTCTATTTTATCATTTGCCATCATCGATTACTTTTACATACACTACCACATCTCATACTGTATTCGTTATCCTGCGAAAGACTTATAGACTTATATAATAAGTGTTATTTCTTCATGTCTTTATTCACTGCATGACGTAACCACATTCGCATTATCACTATGATCTCATCTTCAGAAAAGAGCGAGCTAAAATCCAGGAATTGGCATCTAGTCAGACCTCGCTCAGTCTTGCCCGTACACCGCACAAAGCCAGTATCGAACGGGGCAGCGGCGTCATGGACATACCTGCCGCCTGCTTGTCACAAGTTACAAACCCTGACCGTATCGAGCTGCTAGCCGTCCTCTACTCGCGTTGTCTTCAAGGTGACTAGTTGGTCCTTTGTGACATGTGACTGTGCCAGATTGTGAGTGCTGTCACTGTGCCAGATTTTGAGTGCTGTCACTGTGCCAGATTGTGAGTGCTGTCACCGTGCCAGATTGTGAGTGCTGTCACCGTGCCAGATTGTGAGTGCTGTCACCATGCCAGATTGTGAGTGCTGTCACCGTGCCAGATTGTGAGTGCTGTCACCGTGCCAGATTGTGAGTGCTGTCACTGTCTTTATACGTCGAGTGTCTGCTCGGTGTCTGAATTATGTCTACGATCTTCAGAAGATGTGCCCCTCCACCTAACACTGCAAGACTCACCGTCCAGGCATCGTAACACATGTCCTTTTGCCCAGCTATCTTGCCGTACCTTTGTAGCTACCTTGCCAAACATATTTAGGTATTTTTTTAGTTATCTCGCAGTACTTTTTCAGCTATATCCCCATACTTTTGTAGTTATATTGCCATATTTTTTTAGCTATCTCGCCATACTTTTTTAGCTATCTCAAACATACTTTTTCAGCTATCTTAACATACTTTTTTAGCTATCTCACCATACTTTTTTAGCTATCTCACCATACCTTTTTAGCTATCTCGAAATACTTTTTTAGCTATCTCAAAATACTTTTTTACTTATATTGCAATTCTTTTTTAGGCCTCTCGCCATACTTTTTTAGCTCCCTCGCCATGCTTTTCCAACTATCTCGCCATACTTTTAGCTATCTCGTCATATGTTATCGCCATCTATGTAAGTGAGTCATTTAGGCATTTATTTCCGCACCTGCGCAGCTTTGTAAATGGTTTGCAAGGACTCACAAGGGGGCTTGGCAGCTCTATAACAAATTTACTTCCCCACTGCATATTTAATCTGCATTGCCACGAAGAAATTTCTTTATGGCTAAGTCGACCAGAGCAATTGGGGTAGAGTACCTTGCCCAAGGATACAACGGACAAAAACAATGGCATTGCCGGGATTCAAACCGTCCACCTTCTGGTTCAAAGGCCGGCGCTCTACCATGAAGCTAGCTGTCTGGTTCCCATACCCCCTGCACTTGGTAACATGTTGATGTAATCGATGTTATTTATTTAGGAACTGTATTATGTAACCATGGAATTGACCCGTCTTACAGAGAACTTACTGCCCAACATGAATGTCGAGTTATACTTCCTGATCCAGCTGCTGACCTCGCGAGGTCCGGACCCCAATCTCTCAGACAATCTCGCTGCTTGGGACGGTTAATTTCATGTCTTAGTCACTTTATTTAGTTATATTTTCAAGATGCATGTGTCTATAAGTCTATAATATTTTCAAGATGTGTGTGTCTATAAGTTTATACATCCAAGATGTGTGCGTCTATAGGGCTATAATATTCTGAAGATGTGTGTGTATCTATAAGTCTATAATATTTTCAAGACGTGTGTGTCTATAAGTCTACAATATTTTCAAGATTCATGTGTCTTTAAGTCTATAATGTTTTCAAAACGCGTGTGTCTATAAGTCTATGATATTTTCAAGATGGGTGTGCCTAAAAGTCTATAATATTTTCAAGATGTGTGTGTCTATAAGTCTATAATATTTTCAAGACGTGTGTGTCTATAAGTCTATAATATTTTCAAGACCTGCGTGTCTATAAGTCTATAATGTTTTCAAGACGCGTGTGTCTATAAGTCTATGATATTTTCAAGATGGGTGTGCCTAAAAGTCTATAATATTTTCAAGACGTGTGTGTCTATAAGTCTATAATATTTTCAAGACGTGTGTGTCTATAAGTCTATAATATTTTCAAGACATGTGTGTCTATAAGTCTATAATATTTTCAATACGTGTGTGTCTATAAGTCTATAATAGGTAGAAACAGATAGTCGAGCTGTAAGCACACCAGACTGGTATGGTATATGGTACACGAAAGGTCACAGTTTCGATACCACCCACCACTAAGCTTTCCTGTAATGATCATGTAGTCGGTAAATTTAGCGATTTTCTATAAATCACGATCTTTAATTCCACACGAAAATTCGTCTGATTCGGCATCGCCGGGAACGCATTTTTATTTGTACTTATTAGTACTCAGTTATCCGCCAATTTCGCGTTTCCATACCCGACGGTTGTAGTTGGCGACGCATTGATTGGGTATTTGCTATTACTATAGACCTCATTTATCCGACCAAGCAGTGTATGATCAGCAGCAAATATCGGCGGTAATGAAAGTCTCGTGTCTAGACAATGGCAGCCTACTGAATTGACTGCGCGTAGCGAGCACGTGTGAAATTGCGGCGCGAGGTTTTTATCGTTAAGTGTTGTAAAAATGCATTGTTCCTTCATGGGTGATATGCAAGGTATTGTATCTGCGCTTAATAGCTGCATCTATTGTATGTGGGAGGTGTGTGTCTTGAGTGTGTCCAATATTTGTTATGTATGTATACGGCATTTGTCCATGGTATGTGTATGCAAAATGTGTCTTGGGTGTGTCTGCAGCGTATGTCTACAGTGTATGTCTGCGATGTGTGTCTACGGTGTATGCACGTGTTGTGTCAGATATGCATCTATGTTGCGTGTACCTGTAGTACGATGTAGTCTGTCTTATATCTACTCAATCTACAGATGATGACGGTGGCTGTAACTACTTAAACTCACTTCACAATGTCGTCTACTTCGCTGTCATTGTGCTCCAGCGACATCTCAGGTATATCTATGTTATCAGTACTAGAGTATACATATGCCACAGTATGTTTGTTACATACACATACGTATTCTACAGTACTACAGTATATATGTTATATATGCATGCGTATACTTCAGTATGTATATTACATACAAATAGGTATGCTCCAGTATGTTTGTTGCATACACATACGTAACCTATGCTACAGTATGTATGTTGCATACACACATGTGCGCTGTAGTATGTTTGTTACATACACAGATACATGTGCCTTAATTCAGAATTGAGTAAGCAGGTACATATGGTTCGATATGCTTCGTGACGTGTTTTACGAGATGTTACCTGTAAAAGTTTATTAATCGACGTGACCCCCTCCCAACCCTAACTACAGGCTCGTATCACTCCTGGATCACGCCACCCTCCGACTGTTAGCCGATAACCAGCGCATACAGGACTTTTCTCCCTCGCTCTCGGAACACCTCGCCACAGCCTGCGACTCCACCACGTCGCAGGTCTTTCTAAATTTACATCGCCGTTTTTTATCGCTTATTGCACTTGATCATTCAGCACGGTTTACACTAATATATTGTTTGAACGTGTTAATTTTCAACCATGCGTTAGTATGTTGTCCCTTTATATATTATATGCGTAGAAACAAACTATTCAAAATCAGCCAATCAATTGATAGTTCATCATGCTTGTTACAGATATCTGTGTATATCGCTGGCCTGAGAGACGGGCTTTAAATATATCAGTGTGTTCACTAAAACAGTGAAATATCAAAATACGCAGGCAAAAGTTCGGCCCTGTAGCTTAATTAGTTGAGCGCCAGACCTGTTACCTGTAGGTCGTGGGTTCGTGTCCCAGCAGAGACATAGGTTTTTCTCTCCAATTATTCAAAATCTGCATCATTTATGTTAATTTTTCAAGACAGATGAAGTGAAACTTATCCAAAATATCGTGTATATGTACTCCACTTGTCCTGAGACAAAACATCAGACTTACTGCGAATGTCATTCACTTACCAACTTAAGTTATATTTGTAAACTCTCATACTACTATCGATAGTTTAAACATTAAATCAAATATGAAAGCGGTTTTGTACAACCTTCACAACTGTGTACCATTTTTGTCCTAAAATTCTACCTTAATACATACTTTTTACTATAATTGGTCCATTGAACTACATATTCGGTTCCTGATAAAATTCCTTATATTTAAAAATGGCTATAATCAAAATTGACGAGATTTTTACTGTGAATATTTTCCGACTTACACCATCGTTTCATCACTTTTGGAACGTGCCGTAGTATGCATACTTTACCCGCTGTTTCGTTGTTTCACCGCCAGAGAGTGTCGCCATCGCCTCTGTCACCGATTGCGAGCGTGTCATTTCAAGCTGAAACGGACAACCGGAAGAACTTCCCCACGGAACACGCCTTCCATGTCTTCAAGAAGCAGCGGTAAGTCGTGATAGTCAGTTAGTTATTTAATAAAAATATTTCTATACCACTTAAACTATCGGCAATGATGCTTCAAAAAATTGTGAAAAATTTTACTAAGAGCATGAAAAAAAGGAAAGGCATATATACTAGGATGTAAAAAGTGATAAAACAAACATGATAGAACACCATTGTTCATTAGTTAGTTAGCAAGGTATCTAGGCTGTCAAGGGCACTTTACAAAGCGAGGTCATGATTGTTGTGCAGGCAATCAATGGCCCTTTACAAAGTTACTTCGTGATTGGTCTGCGGGCCATTATTGGCCCTTTACAAATCGAGGTTATGATTACATACAAACAGACTGATTATGGTGAAAAAAAGCAGTGTAATAACCACACTGTGGGCAAAGTGTCAACCTATGTCTATTTACTTAACTTATTCCAAACATAAACAGATACCCTACATATGTCAATTCCACCAAATCTGCGATAGCTGATGATTATTCGCGGTGAACTGATGAGGTCGTGGAGAGGTCAGCGCCATGGAGATGATTTACGGTTTCTAAAACACAGCAATATAAGAAGCGCCATGGGGATGATCTACAGCAGGGGTCGGCAACCCCCGGCCCGCGGGCCATGTGCGGCCCGATCATTGAAATTATCTGGCCCGCGTCGTATATAAT
>WURV02191742.1:0-12340 GCA_011762755.2 Epimenia babai | reverse complement strand
GCTGACCTACATTTACCGATGATTCGCACCAGTATCCACGGATATATGATGAGTTTACGGTTGAGGTAGTGCGCTGACCTACATTAACCGATGATTCGCACCAGTATCCACGGATATATGAGTTTACGGTTGAGTTAGTGCGCTGACCTACATTAACCGATGATTCGCACCAGTATCCATGTATATATGATGAGTTTACAGTTGAGTTAGTGCGCTGACCTACATTTACCGATGATTCGCACCAGTATCCATGTATATATGACGAGTTTACAGTTGAGTTAGTGCGCTGACCTACATTTACCGATGCTACAGAGCGATACAGGGTCACCGACGACAATGATGAGGGACTGGGCTCGAGTGATGGCCGTGTTGAGTAATTTGGCGTTCGAGAGGAAGCCGAAACCCTTTTCGTCGCAGTTAAAATTGTAGCAGGTATGTCGTGTGCGGACCGTGCTGACGATTACCACGCGGAACTGTTTACCTGTGTGTGTGTGCACGCGCACATGTGCGTGTATGTAATCAGTCATCGATCGTAATAAAGAATTATTCACGTGTGTGTAATCAACTAATCACAATGCAGAATGGTGTGTGCAATTAATCAATCACGATGGAGAATTATTGACCCGTGTGTGTAATCAATCAATTTTAATGAGGAATTTTTCACGTGTGTGTGTGTAATCAATCAATCACAATGCAGAACTGTGTGCAATTAATCACTATGGAGAATTATTGACCTGTGTGGGTGTGTGTTTTTGTGAAATCAACCAATAACAATGCAGAACGGTGTGTGGAGTCAACCAAACAAAATGCAGAAATATTTACGTGTGTAAGAAGAAGATTTTATTAGGTATTCAATACCAACTGATCATTACACAGAATTGTTTACTATGCGTTATCAACCAATCGTCTCTGGTTCAATTCCCGCTCTAACCACTATACTACCTGTGGTATTTTTTGTGCAGAAACACCTTAAACATCTGTGCCGATAGGGGTCTTGGTAGCCCTTGCAGAGTGGCACTGTTAAGGCTTGACGGGACTGCGTTTCAGATGCCCTATGGATGGTCTCTACATCAATTACCTCTCCGCTATGTCATCCCATTGTGAATAATCATGAACTATCGTAGACTTAGTGGAGTGTGCGACATATCTGACCCGTAGATGTAGAACCAGTGGCGTGAATGGAAAATGCCGAGGCTTAATGGGTTTTTGACAGTGGGTGTTTTCCCCCACCATTATAAATGAGGCCGATCAATTTGTAAGCTAGCTTTGTATAGGGCTTATGATGGCCTACGCAACAGTTACTCTGGTAATCAGCCTATAATTACATACATACATATCAACCAGTCGTAGTGCAGAAACGTGTGAGTAACCAACCAATCAAAACGCATGATAGTGTGTGTAACCAGCAATTCACAACTTATAACAGTTTGTGTAATCAAGCATTCAAAATGCATAACAGTTTGTGTAATCAAGCATTCAATGCATAACAGCGTGTGTAATCAAACATTCACAACACAACAGTGTGTGTAATCAACCATTCACAACACAACAGTGTGTGTAATCAACCATTCACAACACATAACAGTGTGTGTAATCAAGCATCCACAACGCATAACAGTGTGTGTAATCAAGCGTTAAAAATGCATAACAGTGTGTGTAATCAACCATTCACACCAACTGTTTACTCTGTGCATAATCAACTACGCACCACATAGAAACGTTAGTGCGCGCGCATTAAACTCATTAATATGCAGTCGTAGGTTAGGTATCATAGTAAATCTACGATTAAATCGTAACAGGTATTATAGACGCGACCCCCGACCTTGTATGTTGAGGACACGTTCCACGGACACGCGTGGCATCTTGCGTTTCTTCAGTTCCGTCCGAATGTGACTGACTTGGTCGTAGTAGGGCGTTACTACGGCGATCGAGTTCTCGTTGTATACGCCCCATGACGCTGGCCAATTTGCCTGGAGTTCACTCACGCGGTGGATGACCTCGTAGACCTGAAGTGGGACGCCATTTGCTGCGCATTATTACATATCAGCATGCGGTTAGTCACAGTGTCCTACGTAGTTACTTAACCTCATAGTTAGTGGTTGCTGTGCTAATATGGTTAGTGGTTACCTAAGTGTATATAAGTAGAGGTAGAGAAGTAGAGAGAACATTTGGTTAGCGATTATTAGTCAACACTGTTAGTGGTTACTAAACTATGTATGGTTAGTGGTGACTAAGGTGTATATGCTCACTGGTTTACTAAAGATATGTATGGTTAGTGAATACTACACTTACAGCTTCAGTGTTCATTGTCAGTGGTCACTAGAGTGTATATTGTTAGAGGATACTAAAATGTATGAGGTTGATGGTTCCCGTGTATGACTTGACGCTGACACTGCTCCCATATAACTGCACTGGTGTACAATGAGATGGCAAACGCTAGAATTAACGCGCAAACACACGCGCCGCACACCTCGGCCAAGTTGTGGAAGTCGGCCGTGTGCTTGTGGTGGACGTCCCTCCCCTCGGCCGTGGAGAACGCGAGCGGGTACATCGTGGGATGGGGCAGTTGCTTGGCCCTGGCAGTCAGCTGACGAGAGTAGAAGAGCCGCGAGGTGAAATCGATGATGGCTCGGTCAGACCGGTAGTTCTCGCAGAGCATGATACGACACGCGAAGTCGGGCGGATAAAGGTCGTACAGACGTTCGAGGAATGATTTCTGAAGGCCGCCCTCGGTCGCGAACTCCGACAGACCCTCGGGGCTCAGCTGGGGCAATCAACACAGGGTAGTTTTAATCGGGGCAAATAGAAAGATCTACATGAGGGTATAACATCCTAACATTAATACTTAGTAAGGTACTTTGTCTCAATCGCTTGGTCAATTTCACCGTATGTATGTATTTATAGGCTGGTTACCGAAGTAATTGTTGTGATAGGCCATCCTGGGCCCTTATACAAAGCTAGCCTATTAATGTGGTTAACACGACAATCTGATTAGCCTCAATTATAAGGGGTGGGGGAAAAACACCTAGCGTGAAAAACCCACCGAGTCTGGGCAGACAATTTGAGCTTTTTCCATTCACGCCACTGGTTCCAAATGTCTACATATGAACTACATTTGTTGCACACTTCGCTAAGTCTATGATAGGTTCATGTTTATTTACAATGAGATGACAACATAGCGGGGAGGTAAGCGACATAAAGACCATACATAGAGCATCTGAAGCACAGCAAACGTCAGAGGGAAAAAGCCCCAACAGAACCACACTGCAAGGGCTACCCAGACCACCATGGGCAATGGGGTTTAACGTGTTTTCAGCCAGAAAAACGCCACAGTATAATGGTCAGAGCGGGATTCGAAGCAAGGACCCCTGGATTCAAAGTCAAACGTTCTAACCACTACGCCACCAACTTCGTCGTAAGCATGTACCGGCGGGAAACGAGGAAATATGAAATGTATAAAGAAAACATCAGTTTGATGGCACCAGTGAAAGACCTCCCTTCTAAAAATGGCTTACAGATGGTCTAATGCGAAACTGCCGTAATGTGCCATATACAAATGCCACGTGAGCTTCCAGCGTAAGTTAAATAGGATAACTAGATCATCACCTGCATGTGATCGCCGGCAAGGACTATACGAGTTGCGGGTACTGCTAGACAGAGTGGGATGAGAGTCGTCGCTTCCATCGCCTGGGCTGCCTCGTCGATGAAGATGTGGGTAAAGTAACCTGGTAAGCATGATAGCAGTGTGTGGATCAGGTCTATCGCTAGGGTAACGAGACATCCCACCGGACTGTTTCCCCTTTCAATACTGTAAATTAAAAATCAATGGGGCCAGGGAAGGGGGAATTTTGCCCCAGAATCATTGTTTCATTGTTCCCAGAATTATTGTTGATCACTCATGGATAAAGGATAGTGGTGTCCCATGATGTCACTCGTGTAACACCCCTTTCAGCGAGCAGTCTTTATAGCATGTCTTATCTATAAAAAAGCTAGATGTACCTTATACAGCCAAGGGGCAATTCAAACCCAGATTAATGACCTTGAAACCAACGGTAATGTGTCAAGGTCGTGACAGGTTGGTAGCTGTTGTTAGTGAGTTATTGCCTTCAAAACGCTAAGTATTAACAGTGCCGTGAATCACCCTTGAATGCTTCTCCATTGTTAACCACGTACTTATTACATCGGGTGGCCCAATAAAAACATGCCGAGATTTGATGCGCTATAACTTTGGTATTTTGTGGCACTGACCAGCCGGCAGGTTGAGATCACACAGCGTGCGGCTGTTGCTCAGCGTTGCCACGACGATGCGATGCTCGTCCAAATCGTCTTTCGTGGGTGGGCGGAATCGATTGAACTTCGGGTGCCTCAGGCAGTAGGGCAACACAACCTCCGGGACGGTCTGGATCCAGCGATGCTCATACAGTAGACGTAACGGCCGCGCTACCTTATGCCCGGCCATGAACATGGCATGGAAGTGATCCTTGATATACAGGTCAGCTGCGCTGTTACATACGTGATAAACATCAGTGCTGTTACGCACAGTGTCAAGTGCTGTTACATCAGCGATGTTATACACGTGACTAAAGTCAGCGCTGACACACACGTGATGAACGTCAGCGCTGTTAGATACGTGACAAATGTCAGCACTGTTACACACATGACAAATGTCAGTGCTGTTACGCACAATGTCAAGTGCTGTTACATACAGAATAAGCCATCACTGGTACAAAGTCTAAAGCGCTGTTACACTAACTGAAAAAAGAACTCTCTCAAAGGTTGTAAATGTCACCCACACTTACAATACCATCTCATTCCATTATACAACAAGATACCAAATCTGTATCAGAAGCCATTTCAGCACGAATCTTAGGATCACGAAAAAAGAGTCTTATTCTCGCACATTTTATGTGGAAGGTGACATTATTAGACGGAACATTACAGAGAACGGTAGCCCAAGAACGATAAAAAGAGAACATTAGACAGAGCAAATTGATAGAACATCACACTGAGAACGGTAGACTGAGAATGACAGAAAGAGAACATTAGACAGAGCACATTGATGGAACATTACACAGAGAACGGTGGACCGAGAATGACAGAAAGAGGACATTAGACAGAGCATATTGATGGAACATTACACAGAGAACGGTGGACCGAGAATGACAGAAAGAGGACATTAGACAGAGCATATTGACAGAACATTACACAGCGAACGGTGGACCGAGAATGACAGAAAGAGGACATTAGACAGAGCATATTGACAGAACATTACACAGTGAGTGGTAGACCAAGAACGATAGAAAGAGAACATTAGACAGAGCAAATGGATGTAACATTACACAGTGACTGGTAGACCGAGAGTGATAGAAAGAGAATATTAGACAGAGCAAATTGATGGAACATTACACAGAGAACGGTGGACCGAGAATGACAGAAAGAGAACATTAGACAGAGCACATTGACAGAACATTACACAGAGAACGGCACCCCTAGAATGGTAAAAAGAGAACATTAGACAGGGCACATTGATGGAACAATACACAGATAACATAAGATATAGCAAATAGAATTTTAGACAGAGAACGCATTATACGAAATCACCGCATGGATTACGAACGTCGATCTCACCTGTTGGACTGCGTACAAATGAGCACCCTCGTGTTGTTCTGCTTGAGTACTTGAATAGAGGCCTGCGCGAGTGTATACGTCTTGCCAGTGCCGTACGGGCCGACGAGAATGATGGGCGGTAAGTTCGGTACATGCGTACTCGTCACGGCAGCCACTGCCTCGCGCTGCTTCTCGTTCAACTTCTCGTCCATCGTCTCCCTGAATATGACCGGCGAAGCTGCTAGTTGGCATTAAGTAGTACACCTTACCCCCCCCCCTGCCTATGTATGGTACGGTGTCAAATGTCGATGGGTTAGCGTGAAATTAATTTATATCGCGGCTTCTTGTCTATTTGGAATGTGCGATCGAAGCTCTCGGCGATACCAACCGAATCAGGAAGTCATAGTTCGTTCACACTGCATTATCAAACGGGCGTTGCTATTACTAAAGCCAATCGTAAAAAGCCCACCTGATACAGTCGGCTAGCCCCGTGATATACTTACTTGCCTCCTGAATATTCCCCCGCCTTGGCCACAATGTCGTTACAAAAAGCTTGTGTCTAAAAGGGATAGAGTACCTGATACCTAAGATAACATGAAAAACCATCGATAATGCCAGGCTCTATCTTCTGGATGGCGGTCTGCAGGGCGCCCTACTACAGTGTGCCACTAACCGAGCTCTCTCAGCTACGTAGTTTCTAGCTCGGTAACTCACAGAAGACCCACAACGGATGTTTCGCTACTTCAGGCCGATCATCGAGGTCGGCACCCGCGTGTTTTCCAATGTCTCAGCCTGCCTCCATTGACACGACCTTTACTATCTCACTATTGGAGTAGCAACTATCACATATGTGTTCTGTATGTATATGTAGTATGTCATATACTATTGTATGGAGTATGAATCATGAATCTCGTAATTATTTTCACCATTGTATCATTTACACTATGAAATATATATATACACACACATAGCAATATAAATTCTATCAGCTTTGTTTTTGATAATTTAAAGCGTTTTCGACTATTCACAATTACTACATATATAGCACTTAAATCAATAAACTCGAACTGGAATTTTATTTCAACCACTACCGCGCCCACCAGAGATGGAGCGTGCGATCAACCGTGACGTACTGTTGGGTGTCGAACTTGATGTCAGTGTAGTCATCGAGGTTAGGGAACACTGTGGCCGTACTGCGGAGGGTGTCGATGGCGTAATGCATATTACACATCGCCAGACGATTCAGCTGGAACTGCATCTGTGTGGGGTGACATAAAGCTGTCTGGATAGGCCTATTGCGACGACCGGTATGTATAAACTCGGGGTCTCCAAATCAGGAATTTTAACTACGTATCAATTTATGACTTCCAAAGACAGGACTTTTATCTCGGTATAAAATTATGGCTTCCGAGTCAGGTATTCTAACTACATTTCGTCAGATTATGTTTTTCGTCATCAAAAGACATTTATTGACTGTGATATCTATAACCGTAGTTCTTTATTGTATAATGTAACTCTATGTAATTGTCTTATTGTTTCTGTTCAGTTTTATTTTATAATGTAGTTAATTAATCTTGTGTGACTGTCTCAAGTATTTCTCCCGGTGTATCTTATAATGTCACAAATCGTATCTCGTGATAAACATTATTCTATATTGTGACTGTTACATTTAACACCGTGATTATATTTGTCATTTTTTTGTGATAATACTGTATACGTTTCATCTATCTGCAATTACTTTTTATTTTACGGTATCTTTAAACTGTATTTCAGTAAGAAATACAGTTACTTTTTAGTAAATTGGTAAAGGGTCTTTGATAGCCATGTGTTAATAGGGCACTATAAATCAATAAAATTTCATTCCAGTTTCATTTTATATCAAGTCCACTATGCAGCTCACAATTTTTGAGCCATTTTAGAGGCTTTTATTCATCATTTTAACAATGATCATGGGTTGAATTAAATGTAAAAGATGATTAATTCCCTGCACATTGATGTAGTTGGTGGAAATACCAAAGAAACTTCTACATCACGAATTAAATATATCCAAAATATGAGAGCCTATGTGAATTTCTGTCCTATTTTCTCAACCCTTAGACTGCTAGTCCCTACTTTAGTGTTCCTAGATACATGTTATAGTAAAAAAATCAGCACTGTAAGGGTTAACTAGTCAATATGTTTGTTAATATATTCGTTCATATATGAGTATGACATAACATGAATTGAAAATTAAGATAAAACGCCAAGCTACTACATATACATATGAAACCAAGAGCCTTTTAATAGATAGTAAAATTTACTATAATCACAAATTATTAACGTGAATATAATAAATATTTCATACAATTTAAGGCTTCCAGGTTGCAGAAGAACTGACTTATTTAGTGAATATGCTACACTACACTATTAGATAATGTGCATTGGTCATACGTGGGCTTGAATGGTTGTGTCGGCAGTGAGTTTAAGATCCTTGACGCATGTCGCCGACAGTCGAAAAAAGATGAAGTTACGGCCCTTGTCCTCGATCAGCACCCTGTAGACCTGTCGATGAAACTACTTTTTGTTAATACTCACACACGCCAACCTGCGCATACAGTGATACAGATGTAGTGTCTCAACATCGTATAATGACTTATGTGCCTCAAACTTGTATGATGACTTATGTGCCTCAAACTTGTATGATGACTTATGTGCCTCAACGTTGTATAATCTTATGTGCATCAATGTTGTATGATGACTTAAGTGCATCTATATTTTATGATGACTTATGTGCCTCAACATTGTATGATGACTTAAGTGCATCTACATTTTATGATGACTTATGTGAATCTATGTTGTATGATGACTTATGACTTATGTGAATCTATGTTGTATGATGAATTAAGTGCATCAATGTTGTATGATGACTTATGTGCCTCAACATTGTATGATGACTTATGTGCCTCAACATTGTATGATGACTTATGTGCATCAACACTGTATGATGACTTATTCAGCCTTATGAATAGGCTAGTTATTTGAAGCATTATAAGGGGGGGAATACCTACGGTGAAAAGCCCACTGAGTCCGGGGAAACAACTGACCTTTTTCCCTTCACGCCACTGGTTGCAAATGTCCGTAGACAGGCTACATATGTCACACACTTCACTAAATCTATGATAGTTAATGAGTATTTAGAATTAGATGATGAGGTAAACGACATAGAGACCATGCCTAAATCATCTGAAACGCAGCCATGTCAGATGGAAAAAACCCGAACAGAACCGCACTGCAGGGGTTACCCAGACCCAAGTTAGGCACAGGAGTTTACGGCGCTTTCTACCTGGAAAAACGCCACAGGAAGCATACTGGCTAGAGTGGGAATTGAACCAGGGACCTCTTGATTCAAAGTCGAACGCTCTAACTACCACCCTAACTGTCTCCGGGGCTCTGGGGAAACATGAGTTTGTATGCGTCAGCATCCACACACTTTGCTGCTTACGTTACTCACCGTTTGTGCGATATTCGACGTGTCTGGACAGACCTCACCCGGGGCCAAAAGAGCGGAATTGCAGCTCTGTAAAATGAGCCGTCCACGAGCCGTATCCTGCGAGAGGTCATCTCGTATCTCTAGCCGGGCAAACAGCTGACCATCCAGGGCAAATTTACATGTGGACATACTGCTCGGGATAAACAGGTACTTGTCAACAATTTGCAGTGTGGCCTTTACACTGTACCTACAAACATCATACGCAGTGTGGCCTCCATAAAACAGTATACTCACAAACATGATGCGCAGTGTGGACTTCACATTCTAGCAACAAACATAATGAACAGTGTGGCCTTTACACTGTACCTACAAACATCATACGCAGAGTGGCCTCCATAAAACAGTATACTCACAAACATGATGCGCAGTGTGGACTTCACATTCTAGCAAACATAATGAACAGTCTAGCCTTTACACTGTACCTACACATATAATGTGCAGTGTAGCCTTAACACTGTACCTACACATATAATGTGCAGTGTGGCCTTTATACTTAAAAAATACGCAGTGGTCTTCACACTGTTACTACGAACATGCGCAGTGTGGCTTTTTCTACGGGATGTTGTGACATTCAGAGTGATCATGCATATAAGTATATGTCAAGTATGTGCAGTATATTGTATATGTGGTTTATCTGTGGTATATTAAGTATAAATATGAAATACAATGTTATTTCAAAATGAGAATAGCTGAAATAATTTAGGTCACCATCCATATTGTTATATCCTACTGATTGACATTACTTGGGTTTCTTTTTGAGCATACAGTATATTTCATTATTTTAATTTGCGTAGCCAATGACAAATCATCGATGAATAAGAAAAACCATAATCTTACGTAGAATAGATATTATATAACTGATTTTCATAACTTACATATAGTACATGCTATTACAGGTGGTACTCGCATAACAAAAGTCAGAGTTCACGGAGTACACATAATGATTATTTTACTAAGACCTGATTCAGCGGGGATGTTGAAGAGATGGACTCACCATGAGAGACACGAAAGTTGCTCCAGTTCCTCGATCCACAACAAATCGTGCATCCTCATCTTGTAATTCGCCTCTCCCAGCGGCTCCATGAAGCACGGCGAAACAGTGAACTCTTTGGCACGAGGCGCCGGGTAACGCGTCAGCATTTCAGCGTCTTTCTCGGACTCTGTATCCATTCTGAAGTGCATTCGGGATTGCCTACGTGCATTTACACCTTGCCATCTCAGCCTGAACATCGTGTATTTATTAACACTCTACAATACTGCTGTTTTCCCACATCTTACCTACAGTAATTTATTAGTATTAGACTATTCTCGTTAATTTCCTTATTTTTCCTTTATCAGGCCTATGATAGCCATGTTACTACATCTTTTAAACTTGTTCTCAAATAAGTCAGTCACCAACCTGCCACTTAATGTGCATCCGACGATCCATAATCAATTATTCTTCATTATCAAGTTATAAAACATTCATCACACTGCCTAGAAAAAAAATTCATTCACTTGGGTCATATTGACTAAGCTATAACTATCATTTATTAATATTAGGATATATGGTAGCTGCAAGTTTATTTTATTTTTTTAAGTAGTAATATTTAATAATAAAAATAGAATTGTTCAGACTTATCCTTTAAATTATATTTGTCCAGACTGATTCTTTAATTCTGACTCAAGTTACTGAATAGCTTTGGTGTAGATTGTCACCTAGTGACAATAGATTCTTTTAGGCTTGTACGTTGAGAACATGTAAGCTCTACTGTAACCCTCCACCTACTACCCACCCTGTATTTTTGTTGCTAATCATCACACAGCTTGTATGATTTGCATATGAAAACCTAGACTCTAGAGTATTCACCATTTAAAAGCAAACACTCGCCATAGTAATGTGCTTGCTATTATAGCTATACAAAAATATGTCTGTAATAAGATCATTTCTCAAGAATTATTTCACCAGGAAATAGTAAGTTAGTTGTTAAATGTATCTAAATACATTATACCTATATGTTATTCCCTGATATTTAATTACTGATTTCTCTTATCAATGTGGTATAAGGATATTAGCATAAATATCAACATAATATTCCAGGTAAAAATCCTTTCTATGTATAACAATTCAGAAATATTATAAAGTGAATATATTTTTGACTGCCTACTTCATGTAGCTATCAAAAATGATATGCTTTTTTGAGACATACTCTATATCAGGGATGCCCAACTAAATTTTTCCGAGGGCCGCATTAGGGACTCCTGAACTATTCGAGGGCCGCAACAATATTTTGAGCAACAAACATTCATTTCAGTTGATGATTTATATGTTTATTACATATTATATAATATTTATAACTTATCAACACTATACAAAAGTAACTTACTATCAAGGAGAAAAATAATGGCGGAAAAAGAAAACAAAACAGTACAATAAATTGTAGCTTAATTAATGTGAAAAGTTTGATTTTGGTTAATGATTCAAAATCAGGCTTGTATTTACTGACACTTAATCTCAAAGCAGCAGTTAAATGTCCACTAGATGAATTAGCTTGACACTTATTTTTAATGTGATGGTAATAGGGGTAGCCAATGTGGTTCTGTGAAGAGGTGGAGAGAAATGCACAGAAAAAGCCTATACCTCTGATGGGACTCGAACCCATGACCTCCAGATAACTGGTCTGGTGCTCGACCAACTGAGCTACAGGGGCAAGCTTTCTCCTGTGCATTTAGGTATTTAACACTGTTTTTTTCAACCACTGATGTTTTAAGTCCGTATATTATAGACAGCTATATACACAGATATCTGTAACAAGCATGATGATGGACCATAAACTGATTGGCTGATTTTTGTGGCGTTTCAGTATTAATGTGATGGTAATAGGGGTAGCCAATGTGGTTCTATTAATAGCTGGAGAGAAATGCACAGAAAAAACCTATACCTCTGATGGCACCATCAAAGATTATAGGTTTTTTTCTGTGCATTTCTCTCTAGGTACATTACTTTCATTAGTCTCATGTGTAGACAGACTCACTCACAGTTAAACTGTCATGATATGCTTGATTTGTTCCATAATCATGGCTTGTGTATTTTGTCTGTACTCATGCATGTGTTCGAAGGTGGTATTTATCCACGACCAGAGGGTGGAAGAGTTACTTAAAACTTTATTTATTTTCATCTCACATTCAATTAGCCATACTCCCCTGACAGACCCTGATACACCA